>JAVTVY010047581.1:0-23946 GCA_036873755.1 Hanleya hanleyi | reverse complement strand
CTGGCTTCGTCTACACGCTGATCGGGATCATGGAGTAAAGTTTGTCCTGCCTCAGTTGTGCCCCTTGGGTGTGCCTAAAAATCGGGACTCATTTACGGGAAGAAAATCTGACAAAAAACGGTTAGGTTTTCACCCCCTTTTTTTTTTGCCTTTTTAAGTTGAGACCGGACCAGGGAACGTGAGTAAGAAGTTTAATTGAAATCGCTCTTACAGATTTTTCTGGAAATTGAGCCGAATTTGACCATTTTTCGACATTTTTAAGGGGCTTTCTAGGAAAAATGAAGCAAGCATGGAGAAGAATGTTCGAGTTAAATTTTTCTATAACATAGCAGTGTTATATCTTAAAATAATAGTTTCATCATGCTCTTTCAGAAAATATATACATATAAGTGATTTGGGTTGAAGGTTTTGCGACAACTGGTGGCCGAAAAACGGACCCATAGTCTATTCCATGCCGAATAAAAGAATCTCCGGAGTGCACCCTAAATCAGTGTGCCACTTCAAATTCGTATCGTACTTCTTGAGATCGACCTTATTTGCCATCTATCATACGAGAGCTCCAATATGCACTTTGAGTATATCTAGTTACCTCCCCTCATTTTGCTGAAGCTGGAGCACAGGCCGGTTCCGCTTATACATTATGTACATGTACACTTGAGATAAACTTGGCGACTTCATGTAATAGTTTGCATAATATCGAAGACAAACATTACAATTCTGACTGCCAGTAAGTAAATAAACAGTATGTGTTAAGGAGAGCCTAAATTTAATACAGAAGTGAATGAAATCAGAATTATTTTTTTCCAAAAGAATCATTCGAACATATTTACAATCTTTCCAATAATGATTGTGATCACATTTATATTGGCCTATTTTATATTTCTGTCTCTTTGCTCTGAATTATCGACTACAGGTGCTGAGATACCTTCTTCCTATTCTTACTATGCGAAAATATTTTGCGAATAAACAATCACGATCGCGCTGTTTTACATCTGACGGGCCAACAACACGTGGTCAATTATTATTTATTAATTTGGCTTCTAGAGGCCTATATCATTTCGGTATTCCGGTAAAAAAATTAATGCACTATATTATATTACCGGGTATGCATCAATCTCATTAAACACAGATCCAAAAACCGATTCTATAACCCCAGAATCATGCTATATTGATAATTAACTAGTTGTAGAAAAGTGGGGGAAAGTCGACCTTAGTTACCGTAAGGCACGGGCTATAATTTTGACAATCATTCATAAAAAGTGATGAAATACCGTAACTTCAATACTAACAAATTAAAACTTGCTTTTTCTTTTATAAATTGAATTCTAGTATTTTTTCATTATGAAAGAAGGAATAGCTTAAATCAGCGACAGGTAAGATGGGGGTCATTTTCTAGATTTAGTTTTAATCAGATTGGCCCCCCACCGGTCCCCCCCCCCCCTCTCCACAAACTAACCTCCTTATATTTATTGAACAAATACCTCCACCCCACCCCATCCCAACATACTCTCTTAACTCTGCCTGAGGGGCACTTCCCCTCCCCACCCTCCTTGTCGGTTGTTTGCTCCCAGCCCCGGAACGACAAAAAAATGAAAGCTGATACTCCGTGACTTTGTATAGATTTTCATATTGGGGTCATTTTGAGCCTATTTGCATAGCGTTGGCTGCAATGTAGGGTAGCAGTGATATTTTCGTCAGCATTCTTCGAAATTTTTGCTTTTCTGCATGAAATATTGGGTAAATCCTATTCTATTTCATATCAGATTATCATTTACTAATTTATCATGCATTTTTTTGCGAAGAAAACGCCGAGAAAAAAATTCGAAAAAATCTGACCGAAAAGTCGGTCCAAAAATGCATTTTCTGAAAATGACGTCATGATGGCGGCCATCTTGGATTTGTTTACCTTTTTTAATAGAGCTTGACCCAAAGATATGGTGTGGTGAGTTTCAACCCCCCTCCCCAAATCATATACATTTCTGTAAGTCTCGAAATTAATTTCTGTACGTCCCGAAATTAATTTTTGGACGTCCCGAAATTAATTCCTGTACGTCCCGAAATTAATTTCAGCCCCTCCCGAAATTAGTTTCTGTACGTCCCGAAATTAATTTCTGTACATCCCGAAATTAATTTCAGTGCGTCCCGAAATTAATTTTCAACCCACCCCGAAATTAGTTTCTGTAAATCCCGAAAATAGCACCATGCGACTTCCAACAAAAACCATACCATCCGTCGTCTACATGCGGAGAGCTACACGGTGCATTTGGACCACGGATGGTCCATCTCTACCCCCAAACACCTTCCTTCACACCCCCCAAAATGCCCACGTTGGCTACTACTCCTACTGATGACGTGGACATCCCTCAAGTCGTGGTCTACACACCGAGGGCTTCACTTTGACAGCTCACACGACGCATTCGGATGAAGAATCGTCCCTCAATCGCTCAAACACACCCCCACGCACCCCTAAAACGCCCGCTTTCGCTACTACTCCTACTGTTGACGTCACAGATGACATGGATATCCCTCAAGTCGTGGTCTATTTGACACCCTTCACGGCCTATTAGGACCAAGAATGGTCCATCAATCACTCAACAGACCCCTAAAATGCCTGCTTTCTATACTACGGCCATGATAAAACCGGACTAGACACCAGTCCAATCCAACGCTACCCCAAGAGAACTTCAAAATAAGGCCTCATACGCATCAACCGGACCACTATCGGTCCATTCAAATACACTGTTTCTACTGTGCATGCACAGGCAGACGATATTTCCACCCCATACCCATCCAGTTGGACGCTTCCCCACGAGAGCTTCACATTGATACCGCACACGACCCAATCGGACCATTATAGGTCCACCTCGACACTAAAACGTCAGTTCCAATGCCATTTTCGGACAATTCCCTCTCTGCACATGCGTAGAATGTTGAAAACGGACGACACACTAGTCCAGTCGGATGGTCCCCCGACTAATGCTTCACGATGACACCTCATACGACCCAATCGGACCAATATGGGTCTACCTAGACCCCAAAAACGTCCACCCCAGCGCTACTTGCCAAGTGTGTATGCGCACAGTAACTTTTCAACAAAAAAAAAATTCAACGCAATGCCTCGAGACACCTTCCATCGTGTTCTACAGCTCGAAATGCAGAAAACAAGGGGCCACACCCCACACCGCAAATGTCCATGAGTGGGTTTCCCATTAGGTTAAACATTGTCCACTGCGCCGGAATGGGCATACACCACTGCCCTCTGGTAGGTATATTAGGGTATTTTCAACCTTGCCTAGTGTGGGCTGACTCGTGGTGCAGTGGATAATGTGCCCGCTTCTGGAGCGCGCAGTACGGGTTCTACTCTAGCTAGGATCAGGGGGATTTCCATTCTATCGCGGTATGGCTATGTGAAGAAACTGAGGGTTCCCCACTTGCCATTTATGCTGGGCATATAGCTGGCGATATTGTCGGGGACCATGTTAGATGACATCCATTCCGGGAAATTAACATTTGAAGTCACTGGGGTCTTATGTAGGGGCATATCGCTCTGCTGGGCCGTCACGTGACCGGAAGTGACGTCGCAGAAAGTGACCCGGTTGTGACCTGTGACAAGGGTGTGACCCGGATGTTACGTGACCGGATGTGACGTCATAGTGACGTCATCGCCACGTCACTCCGCAGACCCTCATTTTTGACCCTCATTTTTTCGACAGAATTTACGCTTTCTATATAACTTAGCCCCCGCAATCAGGATTTGCTTCCACCGGCCCTGGGTCAGCTATTGATTGTGATCAGATAAATATATCTATTAATTGTCTTATCATAATTAATAACTGATAAGCTAAAAGCTCCTGTGATCTGTCACAATTAATTTCGGGACGTACAGAAACTAATTTCGAGACGTACAGAGATTAATTTCGGGACGTACAGAAACTAATTTCGGGGCGTACAGAAACAAATTTTGAGACGGGTTGAAATTTATTTCGGGATGTACTGAAATTAATTTCGGGACGTACAGAAATTCCGAGAAAAAAAAAGAAATACAAAATTACAACAACAAAAATTAAAAATTAAAATGTTATTGTATGTCACACAAATCTGGAATTCTCTCGGCACTGAAAATGAGACAGTAGACGTATGGCAAGCTAAGGTGCTTTTTATTCAGAATATCCGAAATTCTAATTTGTCATATCAGAAATTCATGTCCCTCAAATTGGACTTCCGATATCCGAAATTATCACTACTTTGGATATGTGGCGACAATACTGGAATAATCAAGCTGATTTATTTTATTTTTGTTTCAATCCACAAGCTGCCCAATCAGATTTTCCTGGAAGTTTACATACTGAAATATCAACCTCGAAAAAATTACGATGCTCCATTGTATAAAATGGAGATACGATTGATTAAAATGCGCTCCTCGGCCTGATTTGGTATTTTTGAGGCATTTACAGTGAGGATTTTCTCTTATAGCAAAAATAAGATAAAACCAAAATAATTTTGTCACACAATATATTAGGAAGTTTGTTTATTGGACAGAACCAGGAATGGTTTTGGTTTGAGGTGTCATATTTTTGCTACAGGAGAAAAACCTTCATGAAAATGCCCCAAAAATAAGCCAGGGAGCACATTTTGATCAATCATATCTCCATTTTTATGCAACTGAACATCTCAGTTTTTTCGAAGGGGATATTTCATTATGTTAACGTCAAGAAAAATCTTATATGGCAGGTTTTGGAGTGAAAAAAAAATCGGCTTTATTACCATCACACACAAAGGAGTTTTTCGTATGAAAACGTCACATATCCAATTGGAATTTTCGACTTTATCACAAGCTAGGTACGACACTCTGAATAAGAAGCACTTTGGCTTGCCTTATAGACGATTAATTACAATGCATGGACTTAATTAAACGTAAGGTATACGCTAAACTGTCAACTTCCATAGCTGTTTAGCTATACCTAAGGTCATCCCAAGCTAGTAAATGTATGTGTATTTATTAATTACATATTCTAGAAAAATAAATAAATACACCAGCAATGTGCCTGTTCCCGATCATAATGTTCAAATTAATTTACTATTATAGTAGGGTATAAGCATATAGTCGGTGCAAAGTATGCAGTGTTTATATTATTTCTTTTTCTATAATATGTTTTCTTTGTTCGTTGAAGACATGACATGAAAACTTGGCTTAACAAAATATCAGAAAGGAATAGGGGTAAAACGAAAATAATACAGTGAACGATACACCTAAAATGGAATAATTTAGACGCACAAAACTCGTCATGATATAGTTTCGCGATTTGAATTTACCTTTCCAACATTTCATATATCTTAGACCTACCGGTAAATAAATTGTATAGGTAAACATCTACTGCATTTGGAACAAGAATTACAAGAAATAATTTCTAACAATTTTTTCTTTTCATACTTCGTAATAATACCGGAAAGATATAGGAAATACGGAGCATAAAGTAAGCTGAAACTAATACTGTCATATACCTAGAATATTACAAATTCGCTGTAGAAAACCTGCTCAGGGCTCGTCCAGCTCATCCTCGCAAGCCAGTGTATCGATCGATTTATTGCGAGGATTTAGGATTTATATTGACTTGTAAAGATGGTCCAGCTTCTCAATCTGGTCACGGAGTTGGTACGAAGGCAGTTTGAGGTACTCGTACCTTGCCTATGTTCCCCATACGATTAAGCGTCAAGGTACGAGTAAGGCACACTGATTTAGGTGGAGATGACACAATTTGCCTTGGATTTAGCGCCACCTGCTGACAACTTGTCAAAATCATGCATCAAGCTTCGTCTGGAGCTGCCCTTCACCAGACGCTTTCTGTCCTTCCCCAGACGGAGACTTCCGTTGTCCGTGTGGGGACGGCTGCGTTAACATTTGTACTAGCTCATGTTATACGGATACATACCAGGCCAGCACGCATCTCAATATCTATGGCTTCGCAAACATGTAATATATACCTGACTATACGCTAAGAACTAACGTTCTCGCAAGCTAATCACATTCCGTACATATTCCATTATTTAGAATAGAAATAAACATAATATTTACCAGATAGCTCATGACTATAAGTTGATATTATAACATTCATATTATCATGGTATGATATTTCTTGTCTTTAAGAACCAAGGCTCTTGCAAATTGATTATATTTATTAGATATTCCATGGAAAAAATACAACACTGTATAACATGCACCAGGTATACACCTATACGCTATTAGAGTACAACATCCATATTACAAAAGGAGTCCATCGCTTAAGATCTAAGGCTCTTGCAAACTGTTATCACGACGCGGTGTTTCTCTTAAGAACCAAGGATCTCGCAAATTAATAATTACATTTATTTTACACTCCCTAAAAGAAAGATATACAACACTACAAGCCATGAATATCCAATGTTGAAATTGACTGTTTTAATAGTTATCTGACCAGAATCCCGATCTGGTATCATTTGCTGGTCCCGGCACTTGACATATGACCCCGCCAATAAAATTAGCTGTCAACTAACACATACTTAAAATACTTTGCTGGGGGAAATAAGCTAACCACATTCATGGAATGTATAAATTATACAAAGTACACCAGTATAAGGTTATATGCTATTAGTACAACATGAATAGTATAATGTCAGTTCGTCTCTTAACATCTAAGCTTCTCGCAAACTATATTAATTACACATCCAATAAGAAATGTTTTACTGTATATCAGGCATATGGTAGAATATCAATGCAATCTCCTCTAAGAACTAAGGCTCTCGCAAAGTAATGACGTCAATGACATTTCCATAAGAAGAAATACAACCTGAGTGAAAAAAACGTAATACGCGTAACGATATTACAAGAGCTGAGGCTTTCGCAAACTTTTTACATTTATTATATGAGCGAAATAATACACTATATCATATATACCAGGTCTACGAAAATAGGCTAATATTATCAAATTAATATTATCATCGTATGGTAATTCTCCTTAAGAACCAATTTTCTTGCAAACTAATTACATCTTATGAAATGTTCCATGAAAAGAATACAACTCTATATGCAACAGGTTTACACATAGGCTAAGCCATCTGCAGTACAACATCAATATTATAATATCACTTTTTTTAGATCTAAGGCTCTTGCAAACTAGTATAATGGTTTGGTAGTTCTCTTCTTAAAGGTCAACCCAAACGGAATTATTTTCGGTCTAAAAATCCTTAAAAATCATAGTTCATACTTCACTTTGTATGAAAAAAATATTGAAAAAATTCTAATCTGATCAGAAACACACGTAATATGGGATCAAAGTGGGCTTTTTCACACTTTCACAGCTGGCTTGATGACGTCACGCAGGGAAGTTGCCTGAGAAAAAACAGCGGATAACATGGAAAGCGAGTGCAGTCAGAGCTCCGGTTCAGATGTCGATTCGAGCGATATCAGCTGCTTAGATGGAAATATTTTTCGCCAAGAAGATGAAATAGACATAGAGGAGGATGATGACGGGCAAATTAACAGTTGTTTGCAGACCAACGGCGGAATTCAGCCCTATCAATTTGAGCCGTACGGCTCCGATTCTGACAGTGACAACCACTCTGACAACGTGGAACTCGACGACGACAGGATTCGGAGAGGTCGTTTGTTGAATAGTGATTGGTATGCAACTTGACTGGAAACCTTATTATCGTCATCTATAAGACCAAATGTCCATATATTCCAAACTGTATTGAATGTAGAACGATTCTGTGATGTAAAGAACGAGCACGTCTGTGTTGTTATTGTTGTTACTGACCGAGGCAGCCTTTTCGAAGGGATAAACTCCGGGATTCGGCAGCATGGACAGTAAACTGTTGATAACTAGTATACGTCCGATTTGAATTTTGTTTGTTTTCCCATAATCCCCATGAAATACCGATTTCAGAATTATATAGTTTGATAAAAAAAACTTTGGACATTCATGGCGAAAAGCCGTGGTGAGTGGATCGGCATTCACTTTTGCTCAATTTTTGACAAATTACCTCAATTAAATTGAATTCGAATGATATTCCCACAATCTCAAATGTCAAGGGATTATGAAAGTATTATTATCACTTCTGTATCTACAGCCATTCACTCCAATTGGTGTTTTTTATTTATTTACTTATCAAGCGTATATATATTTATGAAAGATTATTTTAGTATTATTAAATAGTATATATGAAATAGAGACTCATCCAGTCTAACCTGTAGGTGCTCAAGCAACAAATGCCACGCGAGAGCGAGCAGGGCATGTACAGCCGTCTCCCTGCCCGAGGCCTCGCTTGCATGCAGGCTAGGTTCGTTCAGCCGATGTCCGTAATAGATTCTCCTTGTCCGATTTCTTTTGCCGTCACATTCTGATTGTTCTTAGGTTTGATAGTTGGAATAGCTGTTCTCTTTAGTTTTGGTTTGTACCCGATTTCAACTGCTACGCTGTAGATGTCCTCGAATGATGTCTAATTTCTGTCAAAATGTGCCGAGCAAATTATACGAGTACTGGCTCAGGCCATCTTTCCACACTCTCGTGTTGCGTACAAATTTCGTCCAATTTGCAGCGATTTTCTCGTCTTTAGGCCACAAATGAATACTAACACCGTCATCTGTAGTAAAACTGCAACCTCCCACTACACAACGTCGCGGCATATCTAACAAATGATGTCCCTATACTCCGAAAATCTCCAGAAATCAGCAGCTACTTACGACTGTGGTATACGGCTTTAACATAGAGAATACAAGACGGCTTCCCTCCGTGACGTCACAGCTGGAATTGACAGGAGAGCGATTTTCACCTTTCAAACGGCAATATCTCGCCAACCAGACTGCACAAAATTATGAAAAAAATATCATTATTTTCAGAATAGAAGGACTATTTTTTTATATTTTTGACCTCAGAGCGTTTGGGTTGACCTTTAAAGGTTGTTAATGAGACTGTGGGCAGACGATATCGTCAATTAAGCCAGCCAATGGACCTTCTAGAACTGCCCGGTCTGGGGTCCAAGCTAAAGATATCCTCGTTATACCGGTTAGCTCTCTGTGCCCACCAGAACTCAAAATGTCGCGACAACATGGTTGAGACAACTTATCTTTTCCGCAACAAGACAAAGGAATATTTTTCTGACATCATCCACAATAACCAGGGAATAATGCGTCCTTACATAAAGGACAACAATGGCGACCCAGACAATCCAATCAATGGAAGAATAAATGGATTGTTTTTCTGTGCCAGTCGTGATTATCAGACAGGGAAAGTCCCAAGATCGTCGCCTTTCGGATCAGAGAGATTACTTATTCCTATCCGCCACCTAGTGCACAACCTCGGTGAGAAGTTCCGATTGTATTTCGCATTTCGCAGATTTCTACTGTATGGATCTTCCTTACAAACCACAGAGCAAACACTATGTTACCTTGGTGATGACCAAAACCGGAAGTGACGTTGACGTCTTCTGCCTGAAGCATCTTGTACCATTACCCCTCGACAACCCGTTTTTCCAGGTGTTTGACAAAAGAAGGAAATTTAGAGTTTGCTCTTCGATTATGGTGGAGGTGTTCTATACTGAAGAAATAGATCTTGTGGAAGCGTGCATGCACTGGTGGAGGTGCCGTCATGAAGACGGTGCCGTCAACCGGGACATCCACACCAGGGGGATTCCCCAAGAAACGGTCGTGCTCTGTGTGTAACGTTCGTGGTCCCGAGGAGTGGAATTTTGATAGCGTATGTATAATTAGCAAACTATTCGTGAAACTTGATGCCTTGGTGCAGCAGTGAACTCATATATAAATTGGATATAATGCTGCATTGGTTCAGTCAACTAATGCTTTCATTTTACAAAATATTATAAGGTTTCAAACCTTTAATTCCAGAAAGATAAAAGTACACATTGAATATGAATATTTTCTTTCAAGTAATGCATCTTATTGGTCATTTAGAATGTTTGCGTGCCCAATCAGAACACATTTTACATAACCATGTTACATGTAAATGTACCAGAGGATAATATTGTATTGTCGATATATAGGATTGGTCTACATTAAAGAGAATGTGTTTTACAATGGGGAGAATGTGTGTTACACATTACACATCGAAGTTCTTACATGTATTTGTCTCTCATGGTTTTATTGGTTGATTTCTTCATTCAGGAGAAGGAGCATTTTGAGAGCGAATACAAGTTGAGTTTGTCCAATCAGAACGCGAGATGTCTTGATATTACGTCCTCCCATTGGTTGTTTCTTCAGGACAAGGAGTCGGAGAGAAGCTGGAGAAGGATGGAAAGAAGTTACCTGAGCGAAAGGAGCCTAATTTTACAAATGATATCATATCTCGCCACCCGGAGAATGACTTTCCAAAATCCACACAATCCATATAGATATTCAACCTGGATGCGGCGATGACACCTGAATGTGAGTTTGAGAGATATGAACAAATTCGGCGATATTACAAACATGCCCCCTCCACATATATTTAGGGTATACTACAATAATACAGAGGGAATGTAGGGAGAATATATATGGAGATGAAAAGATTGATAATGCTATTTTCACGAGTGGTGAATCATCTCACGTCTTGGCGGGCTATTATTACCCATAGAATGTTCGTATTTACTGAATTCGCAGTGAAAGAGCAGCTCCACAACCCAGAGAGTGCTGTCCATAGATCGCCTTGTTTTAAGCTTGCAGTATAGCAACTACTAATGACACAATTCGTGTCATTAGTAGTTGCTACAAGGCAGTCACCGAACTCGACATTAGGGGAGTATTGAGAGAGGTGCGTAAGTTGAACTTTAAAGCTGGTAAATCTCTCTCCAACATGTGCAAAGCTATAAATTTACTGATTTTCATAATAAACTTCTGAATCCCCGAGATTTAAACATCATGTCTGTGCATGTATCCCTGTCGGAGTGTTGACCAACGTTCTTCTGATCATGAACACCGTTTCTAGTTTTACTGAGGCTCTCTTAAATTTGTTGCTTCAGTGGATGATTTTGTGCTTCTTTTTTAGGTTGCTGACAAGGAGAGAAGTCAGACTCGGACAGCAGCGACTCGTTCAACTCGGCAGAATCGACGCTACGAATCAGACTGATCACATGATCAATTGTCGCATTCGAACATGAAATTTGATCTGGATTGTAAACTATAGCGACACACCCATCCCTTGGAGGGCGAGAAACGTAATGTTCCAGACTCCATAGCTATCCTGGCGAAGTTGTTTGACCTTCAGATCAAACTGTGGTTGTACGTCTCGGACAAACATATACACGAATATATGAACAGACAGGATTACTCAAAGTATAGTAAGACGTATGAATAAGTTCCCATTGGTTGTACTGTATGTAATCCGGGGCAATTGTTCCAAGGACAGTCATTGGCGGAAATTATTTATACTGTGGTTGATTGGTAATAGGAAGAGTTTTGTTATCTCTTACACCGCGAGCCAAATCACTCGCAAATATACGTCACACAAATGGCTGCCGTCGGAAGGTCTTCAACACCGCGGTTTAATGTACATGTTTATATATTGTATACGGTCGACCTGTTTACCCTTGGTAATGATATAGTAAGTATTTACTTCCTTCTTACATTGAAAACCCAATATGTGTTTCTTGAAATCCATACCATGACTGAAATAATTCTTCAACTTCAAGGTTTACGTTGTAAATCACCTGGGTGGCTCTCTTTTATTGAATGCGCATGAAACAGCATCTTTTTCCATAATTAATCTATTATGTATTATATTTACAATTCATTAATATTACTGATTAATAGTAATCAAAAATATACATATTGAGGAGTAATTCAAAACTATACATATATATCAATTATTTTTTTGTTGATTTGGTATAAGATATTGAATATATATTCTTAATATATATATATGCATGTACAATTTTATGAGTAATTAAAAATGTTTTTGACATAATCTGATATTTTTCACTTATTGACCTTTATGAGAGAATTCACACTTCATCGATCTTATTGACTGATACAATTCGATAAAACGATATACAGACCATACCACTTGTCATGGTGGGAATCAATGAGAAATGTTTTTCTTTTTCAACAAAACTCATAGTCTTGGAAAATATCTACATAATACCGTAGACGGAAAGATGGACGATTCCCAAAGTAGAGCTCATTATCCTATACTCACTAATATTACAAGCAAATGTAGATATGTATAAACCGTTTTATGTCGCCTTATTTGTAATCGGTTTAAAGTTTAACTACACCAAAGCAATCAAGGGGTTTGACTGAAACTGAGATTGTGAACGTCGAATTTTATCTATAGGGGAGAGTGGGGAGACCTGGGACACTATTTCTGTGACGTCACATTATTTCACATTCTGTCCAAAGTATTTATTTGTGCAAATCAATGCGTGCCATGCACCAACCTGGGAAGAATACCCATCCAGTGCCACAGTGTTTAAGACACCAAACCGAGTGTGTTATGATGTGGAGACGATTTCATTTCAGCGTATTTTGGGGGTGACTTGGGACAGTGTCGGGAGACATGGGACAAGGAGTTGGGAGATATGGGACAACCGATGCAAAGACTTAAATGCAATCAAACTAACTTTTTTATTTGAAAAAATAATGGCTTAACATGGAAATGTGAACTTGCTAAAAAATTATCACTTTGCCGACCGAAAGTAATGCCATACATATCGCAATATTCTTCGAAAGTGCAGGGAGAGATGGGACACTCTATAGGGAGACACTGCGTCCCAACTCTCCCCAGGGGGCCCAACTTAGCAAAATCGCGATTTTTTTGTTCAACTGTCCATGCCCTCACCAATTTGGTCAGTGTCATATGCGCCCTATATAAAAGACAATCCTGTGCCAAGATATCGGTATCATATACCTTATATTGCACCGTATAAACAAATGGGCGAGTCCTCCAAAATCTAGCTTTTCAAGTTAAAAAACATAAAAAGAAAGATTTACTCACTTCAATGATTCCGGGAAACACCAGACTGGTAAATGTGGGAGGCGGTATGAAAATCAAACAGCACATGTAAGCTCAGTCTCCATTGACTTCCACAAGGGTACTAAATAATGGGTGTCCCAAGTCTCCCCTGTCCCATGTGTCCCCACTCTCCCCTACATATTGTAAACATATATGGAGAATGGTAACCTTGAAATTGTGAGCAATCTCTGTACCTTACCAAGGACGAGATTGTTGACACGATTCTCAAGCAAAGCAAATACTTCTAGCATGCCTTCACAGTAAATTCGTTATATTTCCAGGAAAGAAAGTCACAAGTTACTGGTGAGCTTCTCCCCAGGGGGCAAGTTCATTTGCTCCCTATGAACTTCTGCTCCACTATTTGGGGGCATTGTAGCTCTACCATGTTAACAAAAATGGAACGTCTGCAGGCTAGAATTGCCAGATGTATTCTCGATGCCGATTATTTTACTTCCAAATCTGATTTATTTCTTAAACTTAATTGGCTGCCTTTCCGAAAATTGGTGAGCTACAATGAAGCGGTTCAAATGTACAAGGTGCTTCATGGGCTAAATCCTCTGTATTTGAATAATTGTGTCCAGCTTGTGAGAAATGTTCACAGCAAAACTACGAGATCAGCACAGTCTAACTGTTTATATATTCCAAGACACAAATCCGAACTTTTTAAGAAAAGTTTTTCATACAGTGGCTGTGTTATGTGGAACTTTTTACCGGAGGGGATTAAAGAAGCTGCAAGCCTGAATATTTTTAAATCTGTTCTTAGAAGGCATATGCTTAATTCTTAATTGTTTATAATATATTGTTTAATTCTTATATTTTTACTTATTTATTAGACAACAAACTCTATCTATATTTTTAAATAGTATCAAAAGAGTTTTATCTGTGTCTACTAGTGTATATATTATGTTCTTAATTGTATATATTATGTATGACTCGACCCTCTGGCAGAAAGGCATTAGCCTAAGAGTTTTATCGAGCATAAATAAAGCCTATTATTATTATTATTATTATTATTATAGTTAAATACTAGTGCAAAACTCGGAATATAATTGATGACAGATGACTGATGGATTACTGAATCAATTATTCTGGTTAAGTTCATCAATCTGCATTAATGAAATGTCTAACGATAGTGATATATTCAACAAAAAATTGTTACAGTTACATTTATTACATGAGCCTCTCCCTCTTCCATGTACTTCCCTCAACCCCCTCACCAGTCTCTCGTGTCCTCGATATCTGGTACGATCTAAGTCCACCATCTTCCCATGAAAAATAGTGGAGAATGAAGCGCGTGGACGGCGTCGGGCCTCACAGATATTTGTTCTGAATATGAACTTGCATTCTATAAATACTCCATCGGTTGGGCCGTTTTTTTCTCCATCTGGCGGTCACATAGTTCATAATTTTCCGTCAGATGACTTGATAGGTCTATTACATCATCGCCTTGAAATATTTGTGTCTGATACCTCTCAAGCCGGTACTAGGGGCCGTGTGGTCATACCACTCAAGATGTTCACATGAACAGCTACAATAAAAGCGTGGCTGGGATACAAATCATCACAGGGATCACTCTTGGTTCTTGTGATGTTTTTAGAAATATGCAGTCAGAATATTTGTCTGTGAGGTTATATGACTTCTTTTCAGTACGCCGGTGTGATGGATAAGAATGTTCTGGTGATTAGTGTCCCTTTTCATATCCTTTTCTGTTGCAACCAAGGACGGACACTTGTCCCCAATGTAGAGAAAAGTGTCCTAGCTGGGTTGGGCGATAGGACCCGGACACTCTTAGCCACCGGACATAATTTCTTAGCCTCCACACCGGCATCGTTTTCCCCCACCCTTTTAATGCTGCGTTCTTTCAGAATTGTTCTTCAGTTTTGACTGTACAGAGGATACAAGGAAAACAGCACCAGAGGAGAGAACTCGAAAACTGCTTGTCTGACCTTCTTATTTTATTCGCTCATTTTGTTGGGTAAATCTTCAAACTTTTATATTCTAAATTTCAGCTGCATCGTTTTATACGTTTGGTCAATATTCTCAAAATAAAATGTAAATTTATACGCCTATATCTTATTAGGTCAAGGTCAGTTGACTTCAGACGTGTATCTAACCGTGTGCCCAATATCTAAGCTCTACGGTGAGACTTTGAGGACGTTTCGTTGGGATCAAATTTGGATATCATAATAATAATAACTAGAACTGCAAGCTAACGGCTTCCAAGTCTGAAACTGTCTGGTTCTATATAACATCCTTGCTAAGCAACATATATCCATTCGAATCTAACATTTTAATCTGTAACCATTTTCCTAACCCTAGTTAGGTTTAGGGTTGGAGTTGTCCTAGAATGTCGCACATTTCATTTGAAAATATGACAGTTTTGATTTCACCAAGACGTCTCCTTTAAACGTGGACATAACATTAGTTCGATTCGACACCACGAGAGCTTCAATACAACTTCACGCCCGGTCGTTAGGTTTTTGTTAGGGTTAGGGTTTTGCTAGGGTATGTTTGTTTGGGTCATCGTCGTCGTGTGACCAATAAGGTTAAACTTCAAACAACCAACCAACCAATCATTTCGAACACGGACGACTTACCAATACCCCCGAAACTCCCACAGGCTTTCCTGTCGAATTCGCATGTGCACATTAACTTCACCAGTTATAATCAACCCACGACCTTGAGAATCCCCATCGTCCTCTACAGTGCAAACCTGATCGATAGCATCTCCACACCCTATACGCTGCTCCACAAGATAATTGACCATATGTCCTGTCCTTTCTACTGCCGTCTGTGCCTGCACAGATCCTGACAAAATCAACACCCCATATTGGGGTCATATTGCGTCTATTTCAAAACCCTGCCAGCAGAGGATTATGGGTGAATTCAAAATGACTGCCATGGTAGGGTACCAAAAAAGTGATTATTTTGTCTTTTTTCTTCAAAAAATGATGCTTTCCTGGAGATAAACGTGGGCAAAAACTATTTATTTCACACTAGATGATTATTTCCCAGGTGATCATGCAGTGTTTGCGAAGAAAATTTCATTAATAACAAAAATCGGTCCAAAAATCGGCCAAAAAAATGGCCATCTTCTGGTTCAGCTCGACCCAAGGATCAGTGTGGTCAGTTTCAGCTCCCTAATCTCAGGGATAATGAAAATTTGTTAATATTGGTTACTGCCTTGCGGAAGAACAAACCTGACGTAACTTTTCAGTTTTATTTATTTAGCATCTTTCCATGTTTAAGTTCATACCTGTGAGAGAATCAGCATCAGTTGACATCACAACACCACGTTAAATTGGAAAGGTTCATTAGAGATGGCGGCATGCGCAAGGAGAACTGTTATTTATCGTGTGACGAAATATACGAGATCTGACTTTATATAACGGTAGCACCGAATTCAAAAAAAACAAATCGCATACATAAAAATAGGCTAATTTCCTGCAAGACAGAAGCGTCAAGAGTTTTCAATGATGTCGGCAAGATATCATGATGTTACAAAAATATCAAATCCGTATCGCTGATCAGTATTCTTAATGATTTTCGTTGTAAAGTGGTTATCTAGAGAATGATGTATCTCAGTCACGCTTTGATTGCATACCCGAAAACATCACAAGAACCAAAAATGATCCCTGTGATGGTTTGTATCTCAGTCATTTCATTGTAGCTGTTCATGTGGATATGTCCACACCACCCCTGGCACCGGCTTGATGAGTATTAGATACAAATATCCGAGCGCAATAACGTTATAGCCCAATGAAGTCATCTGATGGAAAGCGATAAACTATGTGACCGTTAGATATAGTCCTATTTCTCCGTGTTTTCCCCAACAACTTGTCCTATCTATTAACTCTCTCTGTACCAGTAGTTTTAACAATTCCAAAGAGAGGAGGAAAATACATCCCAACCAAGCCGCCAGTCGAGATTGAGATGTATTTTCCTTCTCGAGAGTGCGAATTTTCATCCCTTGATCAAGTTAATATGGGACTCTTTTTCCCATATAATTTAGATCATTACTTTAATTAATATTTTAGTAAAATATCTCTCTGAGAGAAACGTTGCTTGAGCACATCATGCCTACAACTTGTTTGGAGCGTCGTGATTGATCAGTCTGCGCAGCATGCGCTCATCCCATATACGTATACGGGATGACGTATCCCAGCTGCTTTTACGCTGTTTTACATTGTATTATATGGGAAGTACTTGTCATCGTGGTCATCATCTACGTGATTCAACAGACGATATACCGTGCTTTCCATCATGATGTAATACGAAGAATTCGAGGATTTTCTCATTTTTCTATGCCAATGGCGGGTAAACGTTGACCTTTTTTTCTGTCGGTACAGGGAGGGTTAAACAGAAGAGACAATCTTTTTTTTTTCGCACACGAGTCATATGCAGTAATACTGCACATAGATCGAGACGTTCATTACAAAACGGTCTTATTACTCAACATAGAATATCTAGGTCGATCAATATAATACCCTCACGTATGTTAATGAACGGCTATTTCCGAGAAACACGTGATATGAATCGATTTACCTTGCGAAAACCCCAGACTGTATGCTCGTGATATGTTATGTATGTCATTCAGGGCACGTGTTTATGATTGAAAAGACAATTTACAGGCGCACTTAACTAACATGACAAAATGTATCACCTGTGATTTCGCGGAAATACACGGACCTAGTTGCCGATTATAGCCTGGCTTTCACATCAATTTGCCCGCATTATTTAGTATCTGGATAACCATATTTTATAATTATAGGTGAAACTCTCTATTTCAATAATGGCCAATAGTACGTCCTGCCAAGAGTTTAGGTTTAAGAACGACATTAGCACTCTCTCATTGACCTACCGCGAAGACCTGGGAACATTTACCGGCGTATTCAAGTACACTAAAATCTTAAAGGAGCCACTGAAATTGGTCTTCTCTCTGCTGGAACGAAGACGACTGTCTGAAGGTGGATTCAGTGACAAACCTCTGTTTGTCACAACACATATTGAAGAAGCCTTATTTCAGCTGACTTTCCCATTGCGCTTGGGTAGTAACACGTCCACATTTTCCCTGCCTCAGACTACGACGACGGAGAATATTCCAAGATGTTTATTGACCCTTCACATTGTTGAAGAGACTGGTATACCGGACTTCCCAGTGGTTTCATTAGGAGAGCCAATGGAACTTCTCGAGCTGACCGGACTGACGACCAAGCTGAATGTAGCCTGTTTATACAGTCGAGCTCTCCGGGTCCACCAGGAATCAGCATGTGGCAAGATGAACCAGTCATCCTGCCTATTTCGCAATAAGTCAAAGGAATATTTTGCTGATATATTTCTCTGTCATCAAGGGATTATGCACCCGTATATCAAGGACAACAATGGCGACCCAGACAATCCAATCAACGGCAGATTAAGTGGACTGTTCTTCTGTGCCAGTGTTGATAAGACGGGTAAAATTCCAAAATCTTCACCTTTTGGTCCACAAAGAGTGATTATTCCTATCCGCCACCTAGTGCACAACCTCGGTGAAACGTTTCAATTGTATTTCGCAGATTTCTATTGTATGGATCTTCCTTACAAACCACAGAGCAAACATTACGTTAGCTTGGTGATCACGAAAACCGGAAGTGACGCAGACGCCTTCAGTAAAGAGCATCTTGTACCATTACCACCAGACCACCCTTTTTTTCAGGTGTTCGACAAAAGGAGGAAATTCAGAGTTTGCTCTTCGGTTATGGTGGAGGTATTCTACACCGAAGATATAGATCTTGTTGAAGCGTGCAAAAGTGGGGACGCCATATTCACGACCGTGTCGTCAAGTGGAACATCTACTCCAAGAGGATTTTCTAAGAAACAGTCGTGTCTTGTTTGTAACAATCGTGGTTTTGAAGACTGGAAGTTTGATATAGTTTCAGACATTTCAACCTTTAAAACTCTTTGTATAAACTGAAATATTCGGGTTATATTGATTCCAGACGGGGCAAATATTAGAAGTGTTTTTATCATGGATTGTAGAACTAGCATGACAACACCATCACACCCAGTCTGTGTGCCCTTGTGCTCTTTTTATGTGATTTATGTTTATTTTATCCTGTCCGACAATCTGTGGTCAGCCGCAGTTCATAAAAAAAATCCGCGTCATTGAAATATTCAAATATATCAGCACCATACTCCAACACTGTAAACATGAGGTGTTCAAGTTCAGAACACTCATTGAACGCTTAAATTGTAACACTTATGAAACGCGTAAGTGTGTTCAAATTGTGAACTTTCATGTTCAATTTTGAACTTAGCATTCAAACCATTATCGCAGGTATTCAAATGCAGAACGCATTACTGAACAACTTTAACACGCACATTCTAAACTCTAACATAACACGCACATTCTAAACTCTAACATAACACGCACATTCTAAACTCTAACATAACACGCACATTCTAAACTCTAACATAACACGCACATTCTAAACTCTAACATAACACGCACATTCTAAACTCTAACATAACACGCACATTCTAAACTCTAACATAACACACACATTCTAAACTCTAACATAACACGCACATTCTAAACTCTAACATAACACACACATTCTAAACTCTAACATAACACGCACATTCTAAACTCTAACATAACACGCACATTCTAAACTCTAACATAACACACACATTCTAAACTCTAACATAACACGCACATTCTAAACTCTAACATAACACGTACATTCTAAACTCTAACATAACACACACATTCTAAACTCTAACATAACACACACATTCTAAACTCTAACATAACACGCACATTCTAAACTCTAACATAACACGCACATTCTAAACTCTAACATAACACGCACATTCTAAACTCTCTATTATGAACACATTCACATTTCTAAGAAACTTAAAACAAAACAACAGATTATCTTAAACTATAACATAAATACAATATTTCAAACTCTAACATATAACACGGCACAGCTCTAAACTCTAACATAACACGCACATTCTAAACTCTAACATAACACACACATTCTAAACTCTAACATAACACGCACATTCTAAACTCTAACATAACACACACATTCTAAACTCTAACATAACACGCACATTCTAAACTCTAACATAACACACACATTCTAAACTCTAACATAACACACACATTCTAAACTCTAACATAACACGCACATTCTAAACTCTAACATAATACACACATTCTAAACTCTAACATAACACACACATTCTAAACTCTAACATAACACGCACATTCTAAACTCTAACATAACACACACATTCTAAACTCTAACATAACACGCACATTCTAAACTCTAACATAACACGCACATTCTAAACTCTAACATAACACACACATTCTAAACTCTAACATAACACGCACATTCTAAACTCTAACATAACACACACATTCTAAACTCTAACATAACACACACATTCTAAACTCTAACATAACACGCACATTCTAAACTCTAACATAACACGCACATTCTAAACTCTAACATAACACGCACATTCTAAACTCTAACATAACACACACATTCTAAACTCTAACATAACACACACATTCTAAACTCTAACATAACACGCACATTCTAAACTCTAACATAACACGCACATTCTAAACTCTAACATAACACGCACATTCTAAACTCTAACATAACACGCACATTCTAAACTCTAACATAACACGCACATTCTAAACTCTAACATAACACACACATTCTAAACTCTAACATAACACGCACATTCTAAACTCTAACATAACACACACATTCTAAACTCTAACATAACACGCGTATTCAATCTTGAACTCTCTCAGAACACGTCGGCATCCGATTTATTTACAGTGAAGTAGACGTAAATTTACAATATATAAAATCTCAAGTCAATTTCCTGTAAGAGAAGCGGTTAACAGTTTTCGATGATGCCGGTAATGCTGCCATGCGTTTTGTCACGAACAGTCTGACTGAATGCGGAGTCAACGCGTTTTGTCACAACTGTTGCAAATGTGAAAAAAATGCATGCAAAAATTATGACAGAACGCGTTTCAACTGTATCTCATTATTTCTTAGCAGAATGAAGGCAGATAAGGCATTGGCACACCAAAGTCAAGTTCATAGGAGTGTATATATAACCATGGAATCAGCGGGAGATACGTGCGATAATAGTTTTGAAAATCGCTTGGAGCGCCTTGATCACTGAAGAACATGTTCCACATTCTTGTGAAGGATCGTCTCGAAGAAATTTGGAGCACCCGAGTCATCTGCGTATATGTCGAAGTTCCGTCGAGGTAGTTTGGTCAACATCCCATTTAATGGCATTGAAATAATTTGGGACACCTATGTTATCTGCACATGGGAGATGCTTGGAACCCTGACAAAAATACTAAATGATGAAGAATTTTACAACCGGAGATTAGTTTTTCCAAATTAACTCCATGTCGGAAGCGCACGCGCAGGATAGATAAGTCTCTTACACGTTGTTGAATTCATTTTATGATTAGCACCTTGAGCTCGAAATTATCCCGAACGCCATAGGTGATTTGAGTGTTCCAAATTATTCCAATGGCCTTCTCTCGCACGTTGATAACTAAGTTGGCAAACGATTTTCGGTTGTTGTAAATACATCGCATCACTCATCTCCATGATTTGGAGCATATGTAGATTAAACGTAACATTGAAAGGGATGCCGGCTTACTCACAAGAAAACATATGAGGTAGAAGGGTAGCCGATCTCACGTTTAAATGTGTTCATTCTGAAATTGACTGTAGTTACCTAACCGGTTCTTTGGCTTTTAATTATGCACGTTCTCTTCGTTTTAACCCATTGTTTCGGGTGCCGTTTTCTAGGATCGGCATTAGAAAGTTCTCGTTTTTACCAAGAGCTATGCAAGCCACAAACGACATTTTAAAGGTCGATCCTACTATTGATATTTTTAACAGTCTTTCCAAGTTCAAAAGTCAGTTAAGAAAGTATTTTTATTCATAACTTTTAGCTTATTTAATGTATACTTTAACAGTGGGTCAGTATGACTGTAATTTAAGTTAAGCCTAAATGTGAGGTTTTATATTATCTTAATTTTGTTTTAGTCCATTTAGTATTTTTGTTTACTTTGTATCCTGTTGTATTATTTGTTATCGAGCCGGTTAGTGGGCCACATTGGCCTGTTGGTCTCTGAATGAAATAAATAAAAATGAAATGAAATCCCACAGACAAATATACTTACCGCATATTTCTAAAAACACCAAAAGAACCAAAAGTGATGCCTTTGATGATTTGTATCCCAGCCACGCTTTTGTTGTAGCTGTTCATGTGGACAGATTGAATGACATGACCACACGGCCCCTAACACCGGCTTGAGTGGTATTAGATGACGTAATAGCCCTGTCAAGTCATCTGTTTGAAAATGACGAACTATGTGACCACAAGATAGTTAAAAACGACCCAAATGAGGGAGTATTTATTGAATGCAAGTTCGTAATCCGAACAAATTCCTGTGAGGTTCGACGCCGACAAAGCGCTTCATTCTCCACCATGTTTACAAGTCACAAAACTACAATCACAATGATTTGTACAGAGGGCAAACCTCGGGGACGAAACGTCCACCAGCAGAATGTCACCATATACAGGCAACTTTAATTGGATGGTGGAAAACGATGCCGGTGTACTGACAAGAAGTCATATGACCCCACAGACAAATATACTGACTGCATAATTCCAAAAACATAACAAGAACCAAAAGTGATCCCTGTGATGGTTTGTATCCTAGTCATGCTTTATTGTAGCTGTTCATGTGGACATATTCAATGACATGAACACACGGTCCCTAGCACCGGTTTGGGTGGTATTAGATACAAATATTACAGAGCTATGATGTAATAGCCTGTTGGAAAATGACGAACTATGTGACCGCCAGATAATAAAGAACGTAGGCGCTCCAAATTAATTCGGGTCGATAAAGCATATGAAGCGATGCTTGTTCAAACTAGTGTTGAATGTCCTCCTCACATAAATGGATGACATAGGTGCTCCAAAATATTTTCCGAAGTTTCTCATATTTGCAGTTTCATATTTTTTATATAATAAAAAATCCAGATCAAGTTCATACGACAATAAACGCTCCATTTCGAACGTCTGTCGACGCTGTTTTACGTCAGGTTTAATTACGAGCGCCGAGAGTATAAATTTATTTGTGTAAGAAAGACTTTTGTAGCAAAAAATTATTTGCTTGGCTTTAATAACGTAACAGCTTGGTAAGAGAGTATTTTGACATTGTATCGACATTTCCGGAAAAATGTTAATAAATCGCATCACTGTTACCCAGTCTAAATGAAGGTGGTCGAAATTAATCTATTTGGCATTGTTACCCCTCAGCCCATAGGGTTGCGGGGTCTTGTCGTTGCCATATACGTACGTCCGTCCGTCCGTCTGTCCGTCCGTCTGGGCGTCCGTCCGTCAACATGCGTTCTTGTCCGCTGAATATCTGCAGATCTATGAAGTCGGGCCTGACCAAACTTTGGTGAGAGCTTCCTGTATGGTGACTGATAAAATGATTACGTTTTCAGATGGCTATGATGATTTTATGATTTTTAATTAATTTTTATTGTTTATTGATGCTCATCTTGTGCACCGCTATCTATGCCCATCGGGAACCCTTCGTTGTATGTTGCATTGTGACTTTTGAAGGTTCCCTGATACCAAGAAGCTCTGTGTAGCGGTCCATTCGAGATTCAGACCATCTGGAGATATGCCCATCGGGAACCCTTGGTTGTATGTTGCATTTCGAATCCTGAGGGTTCCCGGATTCGAAGAAGCCCTGTGTAGCGGGCCATTCGAGATTCAGACGATCTGGAGATATGCCCATCGGGAACCCTTGGTTGTATGTTGCATTTCGAATCTTGAGGGTTCCCGGATTCCAAGAAGCCCTGTGTAGCGGGCCATTCGAGATTCAGACCTT
>JAVTVY010047580.1:0-22534 GCA_036873755.1 Hanleya hanleyi | reverse complement strand
TCAACTAAAAAATCAGAACGACGAAGAACTTTATTTTCTCCGCGATGACGTGTTCTGAAAAAACTAGGACATAATTTACGCTTCAAAAAAGCAGTTGACACGGTCGGCACGGTCACAGTGAATAACTCCGAACCTGTTGATCTGGCGACATGAGCAGCAAATGATGATAATGATGAACCAAAATGCAAAAAAAAACAGCGTTCGCATGCCTTTTCTTGCATTAAATTTAATGACTTTTCAAGGTCCTAGTGATTATTCAAGTACCCAATTCAAGCCAATTTTAGGAAAACGGACGTGTTCGAGTTATCTTTGTTATTTGCGCTGAAAACTTACCTCACTTCCACTCTTTGCATTTCTTGTCTACAGGAAATATCACAGTAAGAATTTAAATGACACAGTTATCTCCCCTGCTAGTCACCTGATTGCATAGCTACCCACAATTCTACTTCCTTCTTGTTCTACTGCTTCGTAGGGCTGGAAGTAAACATTGTCAACTCCGTGAAAAAGTGCCTTTTCTAGCGAAACTACTCACAGTTGGATTACCTCAGACGTCTGATTTCCTGCAAGAAACCCTTTGGGAAGTATTCTCTAAGTTATCAGCGTAATAATGGCTCACAATATGTCTCAAATGTCATGCATGTCTTGTGGAGGTGACAAGCCAAGTTATGACCTTCACTCAGTGTGTCCGCCATGCCGCCAGGGTAGAATCTGTACATGGGACACGGCCTGTGAAGAGTGTATTGTGTGGGCGCCCGGCATATTCCAGGTTTATTTGGCCGGTTCTCTGGCAGCTAACGAAGGGAATGGTGTCGTTATGCCTGCCAATATCGCAAACGAGACATATGTAGCACAGTCTCCTCGTACTAATGTAGGCGAGGAGTCTAGGGGGTTTGTTAGTTCAGTAGCTGGGACTCCATTAGTCAGCCTATTGGATGTAAATAAAGATAAACAAACGCCCCCCCCCGCTCACGATGGTTCCATTTCAGGCCAGGTGAAGGGTCAATCAGGTAAGGGATCGACCCGGTTGGTACAAGTGGAAGGAGTAATCGAGGATATGGAATCTGGTACGACGACGACTGTGGAAGTGGAGATTCCTATTGGGCGGACGCCTGGATGTGACGATGAAGGGAAATCGGTGACGGACCCAGGCTTAGCGTGGGAAAGTCAGGGGACTCCGATCGCACGATCGGAGTCAACTTATGATTATGAAAACTTGGGCAGCACCAGTGAGGAGCCTAATGTTAAATTTTCATTTGGGTCCGGGGTTGGAAAAATACCTTCCTCGACGCTGTCGAGGCCTGGACTTCCCGGTCGCTCAGTTACGCCTTTAACTGCTGCTTCCGGTTTGTCTGAATGTTCTCAACCTGCTTCCGGTTACTCTGGTGGCCTTCCTCGTTCCCTTGCCGAGACGTTTGTGTCTACGAGCCTTCTGGGCCACCAGAGATTAAGGTTCCCGCAACAACGGCAGTATGGTATGTATTCAGGTAACCATAATATGTCAAATTTTTTGCCTGTGTCTGAGTTGCGTTATCAAGAACCCTCAATCAGACCAGTTCAAATTATGCGGCATCCGGTTGCTGGTCTACCTTCGCCCTTGCGTGGCTTAGGTCAGATATCTGCTTCCGGTGGTGTTCGAGGTACGGGACCGGGAATTTATCGTATGATGCGTCCTCCTATACGGGCTTCCGGTTTACGACCTCGTATGCCCGTTCACCGACCTTTACAGTGGCCGTGCTCACGTCCAGCTGGAGGGTCCTTGAGTGTGAACACACCTCGCCAGGCCTTGCTTCCGGTCCACTCTCAAGTGACTGATCCCACTTTGGCTGCCATACTGCGCGGTATGGAACAGCAACGTGAGGAAATGAAGGAATTGAGAGAGATGATGACCAGTCAATTCCGAAGTAGTACGCCACTGCTTCCGGTTTGACTGAACAGTCTAGGAAACCGGAAGCTAATTTGTCGAGGACTATCCCTTCCAATACTCCCTCCTGGCAGGAAGCCCCGGAAGCTATGGAAGTGGATAGGGACCAGTACGGTAGATCTGAATTGAATGAACCTACCAATACTGATCCGGATGCTAGGAAATATTATGAACTTATTTCCGGCATCTATGACTTAATTCCTGATATGCAGCTTCCGATCCCACATGCGGGGGATATTGAAACTGAATCAGGAGAGTCAAACCGGGTTACGAGGTCGGCTACCACGCTGCCGGCCTCAACTGCTATTCATTCTATCTGCCATTTATTCCATAGAACGTTAGCAGAACCCACTACGCAGG
The DNA here is from genome assembly GCA_036873755.1 of Hanleya hanleyi. Classification (NCBI taxonomy): domain Eukaryota; kingdom Metazoa; phylum Mollusca; class Polyplacophora; order Lepidopleurida; family Hanleyidae; genus Hanleya; species Hanleya hanleyi. The sequence goes on along the minus strand of JAVTVY010047580.1, from coordinate 20,253 downwards.
AGGAACGTGCTATAAGGTTGAGGCCAAAAGCTCGCTTCCGCCCTGCAGGATCTTCTGGTCCGTTCCCAGTACAGAAGCCAAACACACGAAGTTACGGCGTACATAACTCACCGTTTAGCTTCCGGTCTGCAGAGGTGAACGGCGACTTTCAGTATTTATGCTCTAGCAATACTAAAGTGCCTAGTAATCGGGATGTTCCTTGCACGAACAAACAGGCCGCAGTACTTGAGGAAACTGCTCGACAAGGAGTGGCGATTACGAATCACCTTGACTGGTTTCTTAAAGCCATAAAAGATGGTTTATTTTCGCTGTCGGGCGCGGAGAGTCAAGAACAGTTACAGGAGGGTATAAACCTCGTTCTTGACTACCAGAAGATTGCTTCCGGTGCTGTAGAAGATTTACTGGTACACAATGCCTACCTATCTTCTATGCTAGTGTATTTAAGGAGAAAAGCCCTTCATTCCTTTTATGCATAGTTACACACCGGAAGCTGTAAAGAGGAGTCTACTAGAGACATCTACGGCTCCTTCTTTACTGTTTGGTGATGCTGTTGCCGAAGTTCGACCTGAAATGGATCGTATAGAGCATGACAGATCAGTTGCTTCCGGTGCTTCGTCTAAAAGACCTATGGCTTCCGGGTCGGGTCCAAAGGCGAAGAAGGCTAAGAAGAACCCGCCTAGTTCCAAGGCTAATAAGGGTGCTTCCGGCCAACAGCATAACCAAGCGCCTGCTTCTTTAGAGCCTAGAGTATCGACCTATGGCCATAAGAAGCAGGGCAAGGGGAAATCTAAGCAGTCAAAGAAGGATTCCTGATGTCTCGGGCCGTACCGGGTGGCTTCCGGTATGGCGGGAACACCGAGACATAACGTTTCCAGTTCCCCAGCAACTAGACCTTCCGGTAGGGGGAAGGCTGCAGTTGTTTTGGAGGAACTGAATAAGGATCGGGACGGAAGCGTGGGTCATTTGAACGATCAGATACGGCTATCGCCTATTGTTCGACACGCTTCCTCCCTTGACTGCTCATCCCCTTCCGTCTCGTATACCATTACGAACGGGTCATCTATCAGCAATACAGTCCTCTGTGGACAAGCTGATGGAGAAGGCAGCTGTAATAGAGCTTCCGGTTTGGGACACGTCAACCGGGTTCTATTCGCCGGTCTTTCTGGTCCCCAAGAAAGACACGTCCGAGATGCGCATGGTTATAAACCTAAAGCGCCTCAACAAGGACTACCTCACTCCACCGCCACACTTCCGCATGGAGTCCTTCCGGTCTATCCGGACAGTACTTAGACAAGGGGAATGGCTGACTTCTCTGGATTTAAGGGATGCATACCTGCATATCCCGATACATCCGGAGGACAGGAAGTACTTGAGATTCATGGTCGGCAAACGACGCTTCCAAATTCAAGTGCTTCCGTTCGGCCTGTCAACTTCCCCTTGGGTGTTCACACGAGTGTTTACACCAGTGGCACAATTCCTGCACAGTCTAGGTATAAAGTACCACTTTTATATCGACGACTCCCTGCTAAGGAATGCCTGCAAGGAGCAGTTAATCCTAGACACCCAGTTTGTCTTAAGGATGTTGACTTCTCTGGGATACATCCCACACCAAGAGAAATCAGAGCTGATTCCTTCACAAAGGCGCAAATTTCTGGGGGTGGAATACGATACGCTACGAGCTCTCGCCAAACCCCCAGAAGATCGATGGCTAAAGATAACGACGAAGATACCTCAGTTCCTCAAGTTATCTCAGGCCAGGGCTTTACACTTTGCTGCGATAATCGGCCTCTTGACATCAACACAGGACGTAACACCAAGAGGGCGGTTGCAGCTTCGTCCCTTAATGATTTACTTCAATCATCAATGGGTCGAAAGGCAGTTGAATCCGTGGATACCTGTAACACCGCTAGTCAAACAATGCCTCCAATGGTGGCTGGATCCACTCAACGTTATGCCAGGTGTGTCCCTACTTCCGTTTCGTCCGTCACATCACCTGTTCACGGACGCATCTATGGAAGGATGGGAGCCCACCTCGAGTCCAGGTCGATATCCGGGTTATGGACAATCGAGGAACGCTCGTACCATATAAACGTGTTGGAGTTTATGGCAGTGACACATGCCATCCGCACGTGGGTGAGCGTATTGACCGACAAGAACCTGCTAGTTGCGACGGACAACACAACAGTCGTGTCCTATATCAACAAGCAGGGGGGGACGAGATCTCCGCAATTACAAAGCCAAGCGGAAATCTTTTTCGGTCTGTGTTGGGACAACAACATATCGGTGTTGGCCAGGCACATCCCGGGGGTACTGAACGTCTTAGCGGATTCGCTTTCACGACGGAATCAGATAATTCCCACGGAGTGGCAACTTCACCCAGACATACTAAAACAAATAGCTCATGTCTGGGAGATGCCACACATAGATCTGTTCGCCACTCGGCGCAACAATCTACTGCCCCTGTTCATGTCGCCGGTCCCGGATCTGTCGGCATATGCAGTGGACGCACTATCGCAGGACTGGTCAAGGATGGTAGCATATGCGTTCCCTCCTCCAGCTATCCTAGCGAAGGTACTTCAGAAGATCCGCGAACACATGTGTGTCGTTTACCTGATTGTTCCGTGGTGGCCAGCAAGGCCGTGGTTCCCGGAACTATTGGATCTTCTGGTAGATGTACCAAGACAGCTTCCGGTATGGCACAATCTACTGCGCCAGCCCGGAGCGTCGACATTCCACAGCCAACCAGGACTGTTCCACTACCACGTGTGCAAGTGCTCAAGCAGCACTTCGCTCAGGCGGGATTTTCAGCGGAGGTTGGGCGCCGAATGGCACAATCTATTCGACCGTCCTCTTCCGCTGTATACAACTCAAAGTGGGCAATCTTCGATCTTTGGTGTGGAGAGAGGGATATTAATCCATCCTGCGCAACTATCCCTGAGATAGCAGAGTTTCTATTGTACCTGTTCAGGGATAGGGGCCTGGTGCCTGCTACGGTAGAAGGTTATAGAGCGGCCATTGCTCAACCTATTCTACTGGGTACTGGGATTAATCCCTCGACTGATCCAAACTTATCTGCACTAATCAAGTCATACAAGATAACTGGTCAGTCGGCTATTCCGAAATTACCTAAGTGGGACTTAGCCTTAGTACTTCGGCAATTGGGAAAGCCACCTTTCGAGCCAATAGAAGCTATTGAGCTAAAATATTTATCATACAAACTTCGTTTTTGTTGGCTCTTGCTTCAGCAGCTAGGGTGTCAGAGCTGCATGCGCTCGATAGAAGGAACATCAGACACTCTAGGAACTGGAGCAAGGTAGTTCTCACAACGGTTCCTGAGTTTGTGGCCAAGAATCAAGCCCTCTACGATTCCATATCTCGAGAGTTCACAATTCCAGCCTTATCTGATTTCCTTTCGTCCGGTCTTGAATCAGACATGTTAATGTGTCCGGTTCGGGCTCTTGCGTGTTACCTGAATCGTACAGAGGAGATCAGAGCGGGAAGGAGGCGTTTGTTTATCCCTTTCGATCCCAAAGCCAAACAAGAAATAAGTAAAAACACTATCTCGAGTTGGCTCAAAAATACGATTCGGCTAGCGTACTCCACGGCTACTGATAGGCAAGCCGCGCTTGTAAACGTTTCGGGTCACGAGATTAGGGCATTAGCGGCATCATGGCCTCTATGGACCAACAGATCGGTGACAGACATTATGAGGGCGTGCTACTGGAGGTCAAACACGACATTTGCCTCCTACTATCTCCGGGACATGACGTTGGCATGTAACGACCTCTATTCCATCGGCCCACTTGTGACCGCACAGCGGGTGTCAGGGGGACCGAGGCCAGCAATATAGCTACAAAAGTCCGGGCGTACAGTTGTAACCCTGCTTGCGGGTGAGTGCATTTTTTCTCTCGGCCCCTTTCGAAAAAAAGGGGGGGGCGTATATTGCATCTCAGCCTTGAGTCAGAGTAGCAACAGAGGTTCCCTGTGTACCATAGGCATACAGGTTATTACTGTTGTATGATTTCATGGATCCTCTGTGAGGTAGAAGATCTATGATTTCTACTTTGAACTAGTCACTATGTATGGCATTTATCACTACCACGGATTGTATCAGTTTGCCCACCTACCTTACGGTGGCATTCTATGCAAAGAGTGGAAGTGAGGTAAGTTTTCAGCGCAAATAACAAAAAAATTTTACAAGTAAATTTTCTGTTATTAAGCTAAAACTTACCTCACTTCCAGTGATGCCCACCCAACCTCCCCGCTATGATACATCCAGACCATGTATCGCAGTGGAACAAGAAGGAAGTAGAATTGTGGGTAGCTATGCAATCAGGTGACTAGCAGGGGAGATAACTGTGTCATTTAAATTCTTACTGTGATATTTCCTGTAGACAAGAAATGCAAAGAGTGGAAGTGAGGTAAGTTTTAGCTTAATAACAGAAAATTTACTTGTAAAATTTTTTTTTTTGACGCGAGAAGCTAAATGGCGGACTTCTTAATCTTTGATCGTTTTTAGTGAATTATCCATTGCCTCTTGCATTTCCTATCATTATTTTCTCTCTTTGGAGAGCAATGCATTCTTCCTGCTCTTTAACCATGAAATTAGGTTCGAGTAATTGACCGCAATGATCGGCTGACAATGAAGAGATTAGCTTCATCGGACGCCCGGCCAATTTAAAATCACAAATTCGCGTACATTAGTACATACGTGACAAGAGCATATTCTGTCACTTAGACATTCTGATATTTTCATTATTTTCTCTGCAGTACATGCTTGAAACCTTGCAGAATTTTTGTCACGGCCGACAAGACTATGTCCAACTATCCCGGTTTCACCAATGATGTCAAAGGGGAAAATATATAAACGATCTATGAAGAAACACAGATTACGTCGTTTTCAGATTGAGAATCAAACCTATTAATTTCTTGATTGCTCTTCATAGGGAAATATTGTGGAAGGGCTTTTCAAACTGTTTATGTCAATAAAACGAACAGCAAATTAATCAAGCGCCTGACACTATTTAAAGGCCCATATCAGGGCCAACTCATGTGAGACCCATATCAGGGCCAACTGATCTGAGACAATACAATCTTCCCAGCTGGAACGAGCTCATCCCGCCCGGTAACCGTAATATCGGCTAAACGAAAGACGTGAATTGCTTGACCTTTCTAACAATTCACTGTATCCATTCGTTCCTTGATTAACAGATGTATTAAAATACTTTCATAGAATTGGGTAGGGTCAGTAGAATGAAAGTTTCAACATGCCACGTGTTGGTTGAACATTTTCCCGCCATACGGAGTTGCAATAACATCACGTGATCAAGCCTTGGATAGCATGGCACGTGGGCCAAACTTGCGCTTGTTCACGATTCCCGCTTCAAAATATATTCAGCTAACACAACGTCAATGTATTATGCCTTCGTAAAAGTGAGATCAGGACTGTCATGAAAATAAAAATAAAAATGTTTCAAACCTGAAAAAGAATTCCCTTTTACCTCTCTCCGATCGTTATTCTGGCTTGAAATATGGCTCGACTGCAGCTGTTCTGTCATTTATTGGCTATACACTCACCTGTTTACCCAGTTTTATTCAAGTATATTTTGGCCTAACATGATCCGCATTAATCCACAATCTACGTTTTAATTAATCTGAAAATTGGATCGATCTGTTTCAGATGTATCTATGCTTCATTTGAAAATATAGTAGAATAAATGTAGGCCTATTTCATTTATTAAACGGCCTATAATCTCGGGCTATCTTACGTAAACGTCTCTTCCGACATTCAACTTTTGTGTCAATAATCAGATCACAAGTACCGTAATATCTTCACTAATACTGTAAAAAAAAACTCACCTCAATTACGTTATTTTATTGCAAAAGAAATTTGGTTTATTAAAAACCGTATGTATTTCTATTCCGATTTTCCACTTCAGTTGCTGCCTTGTTCACGTCAGCTCTTTTTATCCAGTCTTTAAAATCTGGCAAAGTCAGTCATTCATCGTTAAATTTGCACTTTCCAGACGTTTTCAATTTTTTATATCAGAACAGATTACGGTAATTTCCCTGATAATTCACCTTCCAAATTTAATTCGAAAACGGCCGATTTTTCCCCTGTCGTGATTTTTCTTCATCCTAATAAAACGAAAACGGGAGCATTTTCAATATACTCGTGAAACAATAAAGTCGAACACTCCCGTTTTCGTCGTGGAGTTCGTGCCGCTGAAAGTTAAGTGAATATGTTACTCAGAATAATTTCTGTACAACTAAATCGTGACTAACGATACGCGTTGACACAGAAATAAAATACAAAAGTTCAGTTTTTGTGGTTGCGAATTCTCCATATATCATAGAACTATGATCATAAGTCCCTAACCGGGTTCTCATTAGCAGGAGGTTGGAGGCGAAAATGCCCATCAACTGGCCATTTTGAGGCACCTACGAGATCAATAGAAAAAAAAAATATTTTCGATGTCTCATTTTCTTTAATAAACAGATGATATGGAAAGACAAAGATATAAATGTTTCCCTCTGTTTGTCCCTGTCAGGGCTTCGGCGTAATAGTTAGTTTGTGCACAACTCCTATGTCGAGGGAGCCATTATTTCATTTCTTCGGATGTGCATGATGTGTCTCATACATTTTGACTGCAGAAAGGGAGCAGTTGAGTATTTCATTTGTGCTACGGGGAGATGTCAACAGACATGGATGCTGGTGTTTTATTCACTCACCAATCCAGAACTACATTTCCATGTAATAAAATGACAAACGTCAGTGTTTCCAACAACATGATAATCCAGTTTATAATCAACGAGGAATCAACTTTATGGAGCGGACGAACATAAAATATGCACCCTCGCTGGGTCAGTCACATTGACATCTCACGAGTGACGTTGTAGACAACCCGATCATCATTGCAGGAATTTAGAGGTTTAGTTTTTATGTATTTTCAATCCTTGACAAGCTAGACATTTCACTTTTTACTTCGTGTTTGATGGATAATGAACCAAACGTCGGCATCACGGTACAGATTTAGCCGGGAAATATGGTCGACTGACTGCAGGCACGTGTCGCAATACTGTCGGGCTACCATCCCTATTGCGGTAATGGAAACTTCCACTGACCCGGTGTTGTAATCCCACAAGGCTTCCAGACGAATCGAATTGGAAGAGTTCACTTTCAAAATAGGGAAGTAAGGCACAAAAGTTTTCAACACGCATATCGCTTTTCAACAAAATCAACGTGAGGGTAGATTATTCTTTCGTTTCGTAGACCATATTTTCTTTGTATTTCATTCTTGAAACTTGCAACTCTGGCGGACAAATTCACGACCTACGCAATTTAATGATAATAACTACACAGGGACTGCTTGAAGTTGAAGAAAAAGAAAAAACATTTACGGCGACAGATGGCTGATAACTTTTGGGTTGGTAGCTTTTCAATGGGGAGGGCGGGTTATGCCAACTGACATATTTTAAGGATGGCCCCGAGTCTTTTAAATGAACTATGATAGAGATATCAAACATAATACACGGTTTAGGCCAGAGCATATGCACAGGAGCGACGGATGGAAAGGGGAAACACAACAGGAGACAGAAACAACGATCGTCAGTGGAGTTTTTATTCCATTTTGCTGGACTGCCAACCATACTTACCTATTACAGTAAAATTCAAGCACTTTCAAGGACGTACGGGAAAAAATTCTAACTTTCAAGGCCTTGAATTTTCAATATAAAAAATACAAACTTTTATGGACCCATGCGAACCATGAAAAAATTAAAAATATTGGCCCGGGAAGTGATCTCCATAAACAACAACAACAACGACCATGGTAGGAGGCCAACCGTTTTTTTTGTTTTTTTTTTCTATGGGTGGTGGGATGCCTAGATAATTGAATTCTGTGGGTGCTTGTTGTGGCAGTAAATTCATTTCTATGGGTGGTGGGTAGTAAAAAACTCGCCCATCCGCCCCCCCCATACCTTTTTTTCTGGAATAGCCCTAAGGTGGTAACCTGTTTTCAGGTTTCCTGGTGGTTTCCATATGAAAAATAATGCTAACCTATTTTCAGGTCCCCATAATTCTGACCGATGATTTGACAATAGTTGAATAATTATGCAATAGTTTGCCTTAGGTTACATGTGTAGATTTCATGGTAATCTGTTGAGGAGTTACCATCAGCAGCTTTAGAAGGCATTGGGTCTACTATAGGAGGAAAATATGTCATATTCTCAGATTCACTGTCATGCCTTCAGGCGATTAAGAGTGGAACTTCAACACATCCCACCATCTTGAACATTCTTCAGTTATATGACCACAGAGTTCATCAACAGATTGATGTTCTGTTTTTTCAGTTGCCTAGCCATGTTGGCATCAAAGGAAATAGTGAAGCTGATGAAATGGCTAAAGCAACCCTAGATAATGATGTTGATCCTGTTGGAATCCCATATAGCGATTTCAGACCGTCTGTCTATGCTTATATGAGAAAGCTGTTTCAATCTTTATGGGATGCTGTGGATAATAAGAAACTTCATGAGTTAAAACTGTAGGATATACTCATCTGAGCAGCCAGAAATGCTTCAATCAAGCCATGGTCAGGTGATGTAGAATCGGCCATACATGATTAACTCACAAAATTTACTAAAAAAGGGACCAACCCCTCGGTGTATTCCATGCTACGAAGATCTCACAGTGAAACATATACTGATCGACTGTATAGAGTTTAAGATAGTAAGAGATTTTTTTTATCAAGCAGCTACTTTGGAAGATCTGTAGAAATCAGTGTTGTATAAATTTTAATGTGTATCCTGTTTTTGTGTGTTTTGGTGATTACTTCTGGATTGCTGGGATATTAACTTGTTTTTGTTGGAATACTTAGAATTTTGTTTGATCGTCAATTTATAGTTGAAATATTGCTGAACGCATCCTCTCTACTACCGACAATAGTTGTTGGAGTTTTCAACTGTATTTATTAAAGAAGAGGACTACATGGATATTTTGTCATGTTTATTTTAGGTGATGAAAGTAAAGCTCCAGCCCCCATCAGCCACAGACCTACCAGCATATAACCCCATACTCCCCCCGTCAGCTATTACTCAAGTCATGCTTCTAGCTAATCCACACAAGGTAATGAAACTACCTTTGCATAAGTGTGTATTGTTGGATTGACACAGCTCCATATCTGAAGTTTTCCATGGAATTTCTGTATATTTCTATATCAGTCATAAATTACAGTATTCTTTAAATCTTGGGATATCTAAAATGTAAACGTATTGTTGGGTCGCTTTCAGGGAAAATCCATGGACAGAAGTATACATATAACCTACAGACAGCTAGTTGTTGCATGCTTGATACATTTATCTTAAATGCTGTTCATCAGTCAGATCTCTATTTTGTGAATATGTAATGAATTGTTATTTTCACATTGACAGGAGCGAGTGCGTTTAAAGTTCAAGTTAACGTACTCAATGAACAATCAATCACATTCAGATGTGGGGGATGTTGATAACTTCCCATTACTGTGAAAGAAACTGAGTGAACTGTGGTATACCTATGAACTCGTGGGTGACACTTTTAAACTGGTGAGTGAGATGCGGACAAAGATGGGGTTGTGATCATTCTTCAATAATGTACAAGTGACAGGCTGTATTCTATGGATTTCTGAGCTGGTTCTACAACTGCTGGATGAAATGCTGAAATACTGTGAAATTTCAACTGGGATATACTATCACATATCCATCGGATTCGAATGCAGGAATTGCCATCGTAGATCTACGCAGGAAGGAGGAGCATGAACTCTGCATATAACAAATGCTGGCTAATTTGTTCTGAAATTTTTCATGTTTTTATTATGTAACAAATACATGTAGACCTTGGAGAATATGGTGAAGCTAACAAACACTAGTGTTAAGTCCAGCAGTTTTAGGATTTAACAGTGAAGTGTATGTATTAGTTCATCAGTCAGTATTTACCAGATTTCTATGCTTTAGCAGTTAAGCAATAAATTATACTTGCCCTTCTCATGCTGTATAGAATTAATTTAGGTTACAATAACATGTCAATACATTTCCACAAATGGCATGTTAGGTACATGTCTACCCTGTGTGGCTGACTTCTTTTTTCCAGACTGCTCCACTGAATCATTCTGTGATACCAAATCACCAGTTTGTGGGTCTAGATCATATGCACCACACGCTTCACTCCTACTCTTCCTCTGTACCTAATGTGTGAATACTTGCCCTTCTCATGCTGTATAGAATTAATTTAGGTTACAATAACATGTCAATACATACACGTACATTTCCACAAATGGCATGTTAGGTACATGTCTACCGTGTGTGGCTGACTTCTTCTTTCCAGACTGCTCCACTGAATCATTCTGTGATACCAAATCACCAGTTTGTGGGTCTAGACCATATGCACCACACGCTTCACTCCTACTCTTCCTCTGTACCTAATGTGTGAATACTTGAAAACCCATCAATCTTGGTCAAAGAACATGGCAGACAAAATCATGTGACCCATTTTTTTATATTTTTTTTTGCATACTGTATTTCTTCTAAATAATTATTCAGATGGCAAAACTTAAATTCTAGCATCTGTTGAGAGAAATTCTGGTAACATTCCACAAATATAACTAGCTATATTTTCAGTTCTTGGGATAAATAACATATCCATGCCACCGTATTCAGCCTCAGTTGAAATAAGATGGGTTTTTTTCTGCTTTTAATTCTAATAATGCTGTTAGAAAAATTAGAAAAAATAGGGTGCTGTCTGACTTGTCTACACCATTATACTTGAAGTAACACGCTGTTTGGATATAGTCAAACAGTTACACAGTTGGCCATACAGGATAGATGTAGTTACTGTACAGATCATTTATTAATACATGTATTTTCGACAGCTAGCTCAATATTTAGGCTTGTATCATTGTTATCCATATTTATGGAGCTGGACCAGAACCCTGTTCAGTAACAACAGCAACATGTTTCCAGAGAAAAGTTTTAATATCTTGAAATAAACACATCACAGCAAGTTGAAATTAATTAGGCTGGAGCCTTCCTTGATGCAATGATATGCAAAATGATTGAATATTTGAAGAAACAGACATCTAAATCCATTTGTGAACAGGTTTTGGTACGGTATACAAGATGTCACTTTAGACCAAAAAAAAATCTTTTCAGAAGCATTTATGGGCTATTTGTAATAATTTCAAAATTTTCCAGTTCTAATAAGGAGTTAATGCTCATTAATTTTGGGCATATGTGATATGGCAAATTGATATGATCAATAATTATTTTTCTCAACTTGATACCTTGGAAATTACCCAAACAGGTGACGGTCCATGAGAGGTATTTATATCATATTGCAAAACCAAAGTGAACATACATTTTGTCAAAAGTGGGTAGGCTACTTGTCATGCTTGTGTACCAAAATTTGACAAAAGTTCACAAATTATACCAGAGATTAAGCCTAAATGTGAGAAATTGCTCTAAAGCTCTAAATGTGAGAATAAAAGATAGTGCCACGGCACTGTAGCGCTCATCTGGCTATAACTGGAGAAAGTGGCTGCGAGAAATTTTTACTGAAGAACTGCAATAGATGATTTTCTAACTTGCGTTGTCTCCCCTGAACAAAATGGCAACACAGTCGATTTCACAGGAGGTCAAGCTGCAAATTCATGATTGTAATTGGAGGTTATGGAATAAAGGCAATTATACCAAAATATAATGTGTGATTGTCAGTAAGCTGTATAAGCAATAACCAGAGCCAATTTTTATTATGTGATTGCAGTCGTTCGTCCGTCTGTCCACTTCGTGTCCGGACAGTACATTGGACAGTTTTTAACCTACGATTCCAATATTTTGTGGGTATATGCACCAGGGGGAGACATGTCGAGTACGAAATATGTGCGACTGGGTTGTTACGATGGCAATGAGATGTAACAGGACATTTTTCCAATGAAAGTAATCTCTGGTGAGGTATGGCCTAACCAAGACATACCCCCATCTGTCTGCGAAGATGTAAAAGATAGTGCCACGGCACTGTAGGTCATCTGTCTGTAACTGGAGAAAGTAGCTGTGAGAAATTTTTACTAAAGAACTGCAATAGATGAGTTTGTAACTTGTGTTGTCCCCCCTGAACACTATAAAATGATCCATGCAGTTATTTCCTGAGATTTTATGATAAAGTTCCATGGGAAATTCAAGATGCGGCAATATTAGATTTTCGAAATGAACCAAAAAAAGGTATCTTGCACAACTGGACCACAAGGGGAACCTGTGTATCAACATCCATGCAGTAATATCCTAAGAATTTACGATAACAAAATTTCATGGGGAAATCCAAGATGGCCACCTGGTGGCCATATTGGATTTTTCAATCAGACCATATATGGTATCCTGCACAGCTAGACCCCAAGGGCAACCTCTGTACCAAATTTGAGAAAGATCCATGCAGTAGTTCCTGAGAAATCACGATAACAATGTTTCATCTGGAAATCCAAGATGGCCGCCTGGTGGCCATATTGGATTTTTCAATCAGACTACAAATTGTATCTTGCGCAACTAGACCCCAAGGGGAACCTCTGTACCAAATTTGAGAACGATCCATGCAGTAGTTCCTGAGAAATCGCGATAATGTTTCATCTGGAAATCCAAGATGGCCGCCTGGTGGTCATATTGGATTTTTCAATCAGACCGCAAATTGTATCTCGCGCAACTAGACCCCAAGGGGAACCTGTATATCAAATTTGAGAATGATCCATGCGGTTCTTCCTGATAAATCATGATAACGAAGTTTCATAGGGAAATCCAAGATGGCCGCCTGGTGGCCATATTGGATGTTCGAATCAGAGCAGAAAAGGTATCTTGCACAACTAGACCCCCAAGAGGAACCTGTGTACCAAATTTGAGAAAGATCCATGCAGTAGTTAACGAAAAATAATGATGACAAGATTTCACTGGCAAATTCAAGATGGCCGCCTGGTGGCCATATTGGATTTTTCAATCAGACCACAAACTGTATCTTGCACAACTAGACCCCAAGGGGAACCTCTGTACCAAATTTGAGAAAGATCCATGCAGTACTTCCTGAGAAATCGAGATAACAATGTTTCATTTCGAAATCCAAGATGGCCGCCTGGTGGCCATATTGGATTTCTGAATCAGACCACAAAAGCATCTTGCACAACTAGACACTAAGGGGAACCTGTGTATCAAATTTGAGAAAGATCCATGCAGTACTTCCTGATAAATCACGATAACGAAGTTTCATAGGGAAATCCAAGATGGCTGCCTGGTGGCCATATTGGATGTTCGAATCAGAGCAGAAAAGGTATCTTGCACAACTAGACCCCAAGGGGAACCTGTGTACCAAATTTGAGGAAGATCCACAAAGTAGTTCCTGAGAAATTGCAATAACAATGTTTCATGGGGAAATCCAAGATGGCCGCCTGGTGGCCATATTGGATTTGTGAATCAGACCACAACAGGTATCTTACACAACACTAGCCCCCAAGGGGAACCTGTGTACCAAATTTGAGAAAGATCTATGCAGTAGTTCCTGAGAAATCGCGATAACAATGTTTCAATGGCAAATTCAAGATGGCCGCCATGGCGGCCATATTTAAAATCGCATCGACACGGCATGAACAAATTCTGGTGTCCTCATTGGGGGGAACATGCATGCCAAGTTTCAGCTTAATCGGCCAAGCGGTTTCAGAGAAGAAGATGTTTACGGACGACGCACGACGGACGACGGACGACGCACGATGGACGACGCACGACGGACGACGGACAGTCAGGCCATGACATAAGCCCATCGGGCCTTCGGCCCAGATGAGCTAACAATAGGTTTATTTCAAGATATTCAAAGTTTTCCTGGGAGACCAGTAACAGTGATATGTTTCTGGCCCAACCCCAGTTCAATTCGTGTTGTGACCTGTTTGTTGTAATGAAGTGGATTATCCTGCCTGATTCAGTTATATCTCGGCCACAATTTTAATTGTCATATTATAACATGATCAACATTGACCACCTCAAATTAAAATAAACTTCATGTACGAGTTCATTCCACCTGATGATGTCCAACAAGGTTCTATAGTATTTGTGTGTTTATACTAGAGTTAAAGCATTCTGTTGTTATCAGATACTGTACACCTGGTCATCAGCCTCTGCTTTATTTTCACCAAAACAACCTGCATTGAAGGTGCAGCTTGGACTGCAGGTGCATCCAACCTTTGATTATGATTGAAAAGAGAAAGTGTTCGGAGAAGCATTTATTACTGTAGCCAGCATATGTCCAGTCAGAGATAGCAGTAAACAAGTTGTATGCTGTACTTTGTGAAAGATCACACATCATCACTCAATTTCCTAAGCATACCGTTTATTTATTTCATGCGCCTATGATTCATCAATGGATGGCGGTCTAGATAGCACTGATTACAGCTCTCCTGTGCCTAGTGGGAAGAAAGTCTCGAACTAGCTGAATTTTTGACATTTAGGAGAATATGCTTCAAATAAACCTATCTGGAGATGCATTAACATTGGAAAAAGTTTGGACATGTTCATGGTTAGAAATGATTCCTACGGGATGACAAATTGTGTACTTGCCATATATTAAGCATAGGAACTACCCAGACCACTACTGTCGAATCACTGAGGTTCAGCTGTGATATATCGGGCACCCACTCGGCTCAGTTTGTAATGGAGAGGTTGAATGGCTAAAAATCATGTACACCAGCAGGTGGCTCACCTTGTTTTATTGGGCATTTCATAAGAGGATCTTTCATAGAGGATAAGGATGTACATACTCTGTATAGATGGTATAACCAGAGGGAGGTGACAGTTGATCACCTGTTTCTGATTGATATTAGTTGCAAGTTCCATGATTGACTGAACTGGTGGAGAATGTAAATCATTCAATAATATTCCTGATATTACACATATGTAGGACAGCTTTTCTGGTAAAGTGCTGATATCCTCATGTGCTTGATTCCAGGCACTGGCAGTCAGAGTCAATTCTGTACAAATCACACTTCTCATGTATGGAGGAAAACTTTTGAAAAGTAACAGAAATTAGGCAAATATGTTTTCAAGTATCAAACTTGCAAATATGGGTTATGTGCTTACATTAATACATATTTTGGCAGGTTCTAGTTTGAAGTATTTATGGCGGCAATTTGAGTACCTCCCCTTATATTAAGCATATCATAACTGTGATAGGATTAGAAGAAAACATCCCAAGTCGCTGGGGCCTGGAATCACTGGGGCATGAATACCTACTATATTCAGGATATGGGGCCTTCATCATTCAATCTTCTCAACTCCATTGATTTATGCATTTAAATTATTACAGAAGATCTGAATCATCAGAAGCCCTTTTCATTCTGTTGATGTCTATCTTGGTATCATGTATGTAAAACAAACTATTGCAAAACTATCTGAATGTTCTAATCAGCAGTGATTCCATTTTGTTTGGGGAAAATTGCTTGCATTGTTGATCAAGCCTGAAGACTGGATCATATTGGTGTATTTTTGCGTCCTTGTTTGATAACTTTCTCGCATTCCTATTTTCAGGGATGGTCACAAGAACAGTTGATGTATTGTTGTTTTTAATGATTTCGGACTGACCAACAGACGTGAATACATGTATAGCATTGATGTATACCACCACTCGGGCCAGCAGTCAGACAAACAAGCAAATTCATGTGGCTGACATAACCAGCAACTGATGGAAATACCTTGTTCTTTAGTTCCATTAGTTTAGTTCTGTTTGACCATGATATCCGTTCTTGCAAATTTGAACCTGTTTGGAAACAACTATGTTAATCCACGGCACCTTTTGCATATTATTGAGTGAACAAAGAAGAGCCAGTTTGTGACTGGTCAGCTACTTCACTATGCACTATTGTTTTAGCCCAGGAAATATTTTGAACTGGTGATATAGCTGCCGTTTCTTGTAACTTTTGCCAAATTATCCATTATTCTAAGCATAATGACATTTTCTTTGAATACTGGGAAAATTATGTCGGCTATCACCAGTTCAAAAAATATTCTCCTGGATTATAACACAGTGCAAAGTGAAATGACAGGTTCTTCTTTGTTCTCTCAATAATGTGCAAACAGCGGATTGAGACCGGTTTCTTGATCTGGAGACAAAACAAATTTTGATTATCAAACTAACATGAGGAAGCTCATCAGTCATTCTATTCTGTCAGACATTGCTGTAACTACATCTGCTAAAGTGGTCTCCAATCATTCAATCACTCTTACACCAACTTTCAACTATAGGTGTTTACAATTTTTTTTAATATGTAGAGCAACCCAACAGACCTAAACCCTGGTGTTTTATCCCTCTTACAATCATATGATGAAGTGTGCTTCATTCTTTTGCATGATCAGTGTCATGCTAGAATCTAACACATTAATTTGCCATAATGTGTCCTGTATGTAATGCTATGCACCAAATTAAAGGCTTACAAGAACGATCTCACATTGGCAATCAGGGAGGTGACCGGGTAATTGATCTTCCCCAGTCATTTAATTATGGATGGATGTTCATTGCATATGAGATTGAGAGGGATAAAATGTCATCAGGTTTCATGTCTTTTGTGAACAGTTTTGAACTATCCGAGCTGAATAAAGGAAGAAACTTCAATTACAAGAGACCTTATCGTATCAATTTGACGGAGTTCAAACTTTAACACAGATAAATATATTTATTTCCAATTTAATTCTTGGTACCAGTGAATGGTCTGATTACCATGTGCAATGACAAATTATATGTGACATTAAAGATGAATATTATATAATAAACTGGCCATTTCATGTTGACTAGCTGTTGAAGAAATACATATATATAATTGTGCTAAAGTGTAAACTTAGAAGTGGGTTAGCAACAGGCCATAATGTACAAATATTATCAGTTGGATGTCCTTTATGTACATGCTATGTATTCAATAAATCAGAACTGAGGAGATGTCCGTCAATCGTTCTGTTAACACTACTATATCCTGTAAATGACAGTATGCAAGAAAAAAAATCGGACACTGATTTCAGGGAGACATAGTCTTGTTGTAATCTATGAATAGGATTGGTCATGATGCATGTTTTCAGGAGCGAATTAACTGGTTGCCACTACGCTTCAGGCAGTGATATCTCAGCAGTACACAAACTGGCTGTATGTGTGCAGTGTGTACTATTCTGGGGAGATTATACATGTCATCCACACATGTCCGGTTACATGTTGCCAGATACCCGGTCCTTTTTCATCGTAGACAAAAAAAATTATGCGACATCAACATACATGTATCTTCCATTTAACATCATGTTAAAATTGCTGAGGTGAACATATTATGTCACAACTTTTGCCTTGGTAATTGCTGAATGCTGTGGCTAATTGTGAGGTTTGTTTTTTATGCCTATCACCTGGGCGACATTGGCTTTCAAACAATATTCAGGCTTCTCCGTCACCAAAACAACTCTGAGTGTACTCTAATACCAAGGCAAATCTGTAAAGATATGATTTAACTGGGTTTCCAGAGGTGATCAGTGTAGGCTATCAGCCAGGGTAATGAGATTTACATTACTCTGGTATCAGTTCAAGAAGAATATAAAGTCCACAGAAGCCATATTGAGGCACTGATATCGTGTTTGCCATACAGATACATGCAGAAGTGTGCAAGAGAGTTGAGAAATATTGTCCAGCAATCGCTGAAAACAGTATGTGATTACTGCCTTCAAAGTAATGGATGCCATACAGATACATGCAGAAGTGAGCAATTGAGTAATATGTAATGAGAAATATTGTCCAGCAATCGCTAGAGCAGACCAAACAGTATGTGATCACTGCCTTCTAAATAATGCATGTTATCTATCAACAACAAAATAAATGGACAAAATCATGGCATTATATTTTATGTATAAATTTATTGCATCAAATCTTTTTCTCATGATTTTTGATCATGATGGATAGGAAATAGTCCTACATTATCTCAATGTGTATCTTATACATCTGTACACATCAACAACAGCAGCATAAACATTATGCTTTAACATTAATATTGCACTGTTTTACTTTTTGGCACCAGTTTCTGACAAACTTGCATCTTATCATGCTTCATAAAAAGTGAGCACTTTGTTTGAATGTGCCTACTGCATGGAATGTGTTGTCCAGACCACTAATAGATTGTCATAGAAACTCCACGACAATCATCCACTGCTCCCAGTGTGTGTGTGTATGAAAGAACCAACCAAAACCTCTTTTTGGAAGACGTTCCATGATGCTTTGGGGTTGATGTAACATCAATTGATCCACTTTATTCACAGACTACACCAGTTATGAATCTCTAGGAATGAGGTACATGTATTCACATGCACTTTCACCATGGAGAAGGCATTATGAATCCTGTGTCCATCAAACATCCGGTCGCAGAATTCTGTGAGTGGTTCTCAAGATAACAGCTTCTGATGTATGGTCTGTATGCCATCTGAAACATAACATTCTCACAATTGATCTCTTACACAGATATGTAAAATAAGGGTGGTTCTAAATTATGGCTGGTGTACTTTCCTCCACAGACAGCATTCAAGAAAATATATTACTTTTCATAAAACAATTATTAACATTTCACCATTCACAGATCGTATAAAAATAAATGAATACTTCTTAACTTAGTCCAGGAGATCTTTGAAATAACAGACGCTTTTTCTGCAACTGCACCAATTTTGAATGATTGTAATTCTAGAAATAATTTTGTGAAAATGCACTGGTGCGTGAGCTTTGATATTGCTGCGCGAGACAGATGCCAAATGTACAAGTCTCACATCGTAGAATGCGTGCGAGTTGATAGGTCTGTAAAAGTGGTTGTTTCATCTGAGTTACAAGCACGACCTGAATCAGCTTTGGACATGAAAAGCTCACCAAAGCTCCCCAAATAGCAGATTTCTCTTTTCAATTCAAAATATTATGTATTTGTTATAAAAACCTTGCCAAAAACTACCATAACATCAAGCTGACCCATTGATATTGTTTACAAATTCCCACAGTTGAAGCAGTTATCATCCAAATCCATGCAAGGTTCAGACAAAGCCTTTTTACTTTCTGATTGACAGACATTTTGGCACATGTATAATGATCACAGGAAACAATAAGCAATGGCAATTAAAAGATTTTAAGTATGTATGACGCGTTAATAAGTAAGAGATTTACAAACATACCTTCCACTCTCAATGTCTGAAGATGGATTGAGTATCACACATGCAAAGCTGAAAGAGATAGATTTAGAGTATATTCATTATGGTGATGAGCTAGTTCTACTTCAGTAATGTGCAAATGGAAAACAGGAAGAACATTTCATTGAAAAAAAAAAAAAAATCACAAGTAAATTTTCCGTTATTAAGCTAAAACTTACCTCACTTCCACTCTTTGCATTTCTTGTTTCACATGAAATCATCTAGTAAGAATTTTGAATAACACAGTTCTCTCCCCTGCTAGTCACCTGACTGCTCACTTACCCATAATTCCTCCTTCTTGTTTCCACTGCGATACATGGTTAGGATGTATCACAGAGGGAAGGTGGGTGGGCATCACTGGAAGTGAGGTAAGTTTTAGCTTAATAACAGAAAATTTACTTGTGAATTTTTTTTGTTATTTGCGCTGAAAACTTACCTCACTTCCACTCTTTGCATAGAATGCCACAGAAAGGTTGGCGGGCAAACTGATACAATCCGTGGTAAGTGATAAATGCTGTGAACAAGATGACTAGTACAGAGTAGAAATCATCGATCTTCTACCTCAAAGAGGATCCATGAGATCATACAACAGCCGTAACCTATATGCCTATGGTACACGGGGAACCTCTGTCGCTACTCTGACTTCAAGGTCGAGTCGCATATATGCCCCCCCCCCCCGCCCCCTTTTTCCGAAAGGGAACGAGAGGAAAATGCACTCACCAGCAAGCAGGGTAAAAACTGTACGCCCGGTCTTTATCTTGCTATCTTGCTGGCCTCGGTCCCACAGACACCCGCTGTGCAGTCACAAGTGGGCCGATGGAATAGAGGTCGTCACATGCTAACGTCATGTCCCGGAGGTAGAAGGAGGCAAATGTCGTGTTCGACCTCCAGTAGCACGCCCTCATAATGTCAGTCACAGATCTGTTAGTCCATAGAGGCCATGATGCCGCTAGTGCCCTAATCTCGTGACCCGAAATGTTTACAAGCGCGGCTTGTCTATCCGTAGCCGTGGAGTACGCT
>JAVTVY010047579.1:0-22918 GCA_036873755.1 Hanleya hanleyi | reverse complement strand
GATATTGTTTTGGTTAACAAGATTATGTGTGTGTTTCTCTGTTTGAAGTGTACAGATGAAAGTATAGTTTTGGGGTTATTTAAACAGTTTTAGTCTCGCGACTAAAAAAGTTCCCAGCTCCCAATGGATGTTCTGTAATCTTTTGGAACTTTTGTTCATGTTAGGTCTCTTTACCGGGCTCTAAACATCCATCACTTGATACCGACCAAAAACATGTTGTTGTATTTTTTTTTGGTTTGGACTACATCAACTATAGCTGGAAAAGTCCTATGTATGCACATTCTTCTTAGCTGGCGAAGTCCTTTGGAGTGCACATTCTTCTTAGCTGGCGAAGTCCTTTGGAGTGCACATTCTTCTTAGCCGGCGAAGTCCTTTGGAGTGCACATTCTTCTTAGCTGGCGAAGTCCTTTGGAGTGCACATTCTTCTTAGCCGGCGAAGTCCTTTGGAATGCACATTCTTCTTAGCCGGCGAAGTTCTTTGGAGTGCACATTCTTCTTAGCCGGCGAAGTCCTTTGGAGTGCACATTCTTCTTAGCTGGCGAAGTCCTTTGGAGTGCACATTCTTCTTAGCCGGCGAAGTCCTTTGGAGTGCACATTCTTCTTAGCCGGCGAAGTCCTTTGGAGTGCACATTCTTCTTAGCCGGCGAAGTCCTTTGGAGTGCACATTCTTCTTAGCTGGCGAAGTCCTTTGGAGTGCACATTCTTCTTAGCCGGCGAAGTCCTTTGGAGTGCACATTCTTCTTAGCTGGCGAAGTCCTTTGGAGTGCACATTCTTCTTAGCTGGCGAAGTCCTTTGGAGTACACATTCTTCTGAGCCGGCCAAGTCCTTTGGAGTGCACATTCTTCTTAGCTGGCGAAGTCCTTTGGAGTGCACATTCTTCTTAGCCGGCGAAGTCCTTTGGAGTGCACATTCTTCTTAGCTGGCGAAGTCCTATGCTCATTCTTCTTAGCTGGCGAAGTCCTATGAATCGCTGCATTGTCTCAGGCATGTGGTTTGGTTACACGAAGGCAGGATGCGAAGGCGGGAGGCCAGGATGCGAAGCCGCGAAGGCAGGATGTGAAGTGGCGAAGCCAGGATGCGAAGCGCTAAGTCAGGATGCGAAATCAAAATAAAGCAATGCCAAGACTGGAAGCGAAGCGCGAAGTCAGGATGCGAAGTGGCGAAGTCAGGATGACTTCCCGCTTTGCATCCTGGCTTCGCCGCTTCGCATCCTGCCTTCGCGACTTCGCATCCTGCCTTCGCACTTCGCATCCCGGCTTCGCGCCTTCGCATCCTGCCTTCGTGTTACCAAACCACATGCCTGAGACAATGCAGCGATGTCCCTTATCGGCCACCATAAATTAATGCAAATTCTTCTTAGCTGGCGAAGTCCTATGGAATGCATAATTTCATTCTCTTTCACCTTTTCCTTTCGACGTTTCGTTTGCACATGTTGTTCCCTAACTTTCTAACAAATTGAACATTTTATAAGAGCTTTTAATTTACACCATAAATGTAGGTCTGGATGTATACGGAAGTACGTTATCTACATGATAAGGTCAGAGAGGATGAAGCAAGGATAGACACGGTAAAGAATGCATCCACTGTAATGGCTGACCTCGAGAATGGGAAAAGAAAGTGGCGATAATTTTGACACCTTGACTAACTGTAGTACCGTTAATATGTCCACGGATTACCTATTATCCAGCGGCGATAACATGTCGGATAAGACACTGGCTCTTTTCCGGGTTAATATCTAATTTGCAATGGAAAATGTAATCGTCACCTCAGATAGGCGATACCCCAGGCCCTATGAATTATTCGATATTCTTTATTGGCATCTTTGTCATTATCAAGGCAAGAATTTGCCTTTTATTGAAAACGTTTATCCAACATTTCAATTTCTCAATACCAAATTTATTTTGGACTAGGTCAGATGGCGGTCCCTATAGAATCCTTCTTCGCTTCTCGACTTTTCTTATTTAGTTCTCTAACTGTAGAACAAATGGGTCGATGTCTCTCAAATTTGCCCGTGATAACTAGATGATGTCGCGTACCAAAATTGAGGTCAGTAGGTCATAAGTCAAGGTCACAGTGGCATAAAAATCAGGAACTCATCGAAGTGCATTATTGTTTGAATGGATACATCAATGAGAGAAATTATGTCAGATACTGAAATTATCAGACGTCAAAAAGATCAAAGGTCAATATCACGGTTGCATGCAACCCAAAAAAGCGAATTATTGAAAACATTGCGCTATTACTCTGGTCCAAGGGTGTACGTAGATTGCGATTAAACTTCAGGAATACCTCAGGTTAATGACAAACAAGAAACATATTGACGTCGAAAGATCAAAGTTCAAGGCCATTGTGGACGAAAAAAATCAGGGAACCACTGAAAATCACATTTTTGCGCGATGTGTTGGGTACAAAGATTGAGATGAAAAGGTCAAAGGTCAAGGAAACTGACGACCAGCAACTCTCTCTAGCACGTATATAATACTTTGTTTTACTGACGTAGTCCATTCTTTTTATTCGACTCTTGTTCTAATTATTTTTTTGTCTTAAGGTACTCTATCGGACTCAGATTTTTTTTATCTTTGTTTCTGTTTCATATACCTCTAACTGATCTCATAGCCATCCGGACAAAATTTGAGAGAAATCTGTCTATACCGTTCAAAACTTTTTAGGCCAAATAAAGCTCAAAATAGAGATTTTAACATTCTTTTTTAAACATATGTAAAACATGTAAACAGGCCATTTTAAGGGTTACCAAGTTGTAGATTCTCGTAGTTGCGTATGATAAGGTTGATATTAAGGTTTATTGATGAGGTTTTTACTAGTAATAGAATATTTACATCGTATCTATCACATTATACATGTACCTCAATACTTGTATTTCTAAACATATGTAAAATAAAAGTTGCCGAAATTTTGCAGATATTCGCGGCCAAAGAATCTTAAAATTAGAATCTTATAGAACCCTTAAAATTGGTCTTTTTGCTAATGTTAAACATATGTTAAAAAAGATAAGGAAATCTTAATTTTTAGTATAATTTGGCCTGTGAAAAACGTGCCGAAATGTCGCTTGCCGAAATGGCGTACTCTTCACTCTTCGCTTACCGAAAAGTCTCATGTCGAAATGTCGCGGATTCCTGTCAAATCCGTACCAGGATTTGATAAACGAGCCATGACTTGGGATGATGACGAATCGATATATAGCCCAAAAATCGTGGGGTCCTAATCGTTAAGAGTCAAATTATTGCTGCGTTCCGCATGGCAAAGGTAATAGTAACTTCACTCTATGGAATGTAACTGTTACATAATCTTGGACAAATATTCGAATCGGAAACACTTGAAAAGAAGGCTTACCGGTAGTTAATTTTTTTAGTACAATAATTCAAGCCACGCAAAGCTCCCATTATATAAGCTACTTCACAGGATATAATCTGATGGATTTCCCACAAATGGAGCAGAGAAAAGGCACATCGAGTATAGATAAATCCCCGTTGTGGCGTACAATGAAATATTGGAGGATAATTCGCTAATCCATAAAAAGCCCTTCAGACCGTCGAGACTGGAGAAAGCTTACAATTAAGACGGTCTAACAAGCTCAGCGGGTCTGTCTGGCTAGAGATCTTCTCAATACACGCGCTATTGTATATACTGTCAAAGTTCTGCCCTATTAGCCCCTGATTCGGGCTAATTACTCATCGCCGTCTGTTGCTCTGATGGACAGCTGTCAAAGGGAACTCGGAAACGCCCACTATAAACGCAAGCCACGCCCACATTTTATACTATTTCCAGCCAGAGTACGTCTGTCGTATTGTAGACTTGCGCCGCAGACTTGCCCTGAATGGTTTATTAATATGGCGAAAATAACGAAATTGGAGAAACCAGTACATGATTAAAATGGTTATATAAAAAATGAAAAGGGAATTTGGGACAAGTCTAGTACGGTATTCATAAGCCCATATCGACAGTGGTCCAGCGGTATATTTTGTCTACGGCATAATTTTGTGAGAATTTTAAAATAAAATCACCATAAATTGTGAACTGCTGATATATGTTTTAAATTTCTGAGTGAAGACAAAAAATATTAAAATCTAAACATGGTAAAGGCGGCTTACGCTATCTCAAAACGACAGGAGTCCTTTGCACGAAAGTGTCTCCGAAACATAAACACCAATCTAGTTCTGAAGATAACAAACTTGTTTTATCAACTGTGAAACTCCTTGTACATATTTATAAGAATTCTGGAACTGGTTGTAACTAGTTTGAAACTCATTGTAACTAGTTTGAAACCCATTGTAAGTTTGAAACCCATTGTAAGTTGGAAATCCATTGGGACTAGTTTGAATCTCGTTAGCGCGTTCGAATTGCATTAAAACCTCTCTACCTGTAGGCCTGCACTAAGTTTGTAACAAAATGAAATAAACTCGTTTTAACGACATACGCTTCTCGTTATCTCGGTATTGCGAGGCTGTATCTCGTTAGAACAAAAAAATCTAAGTTATAACGAGCTTATAATTCCTTATAACGACTCTGTACAATGTCAATGAGAAGAAAAAATATATGAAAAAATGTATCTGTATTGCCTTTACATACAATGGCGGAAAAGAAAGATTCAATGCGGAACATAAGGTCCATATTGACATTGGCCCAATAGTTAATTCACGAAAATGTTTGTTAGACCCTTCCTTAAATTAGTAACCATTTCTCTTCGGGCACTTCCAAGTCAAGGTAAATGTACGTCGAAAAGAGAGGAAAAAATATATAGATAGGTCGATAATGACCACAGCGTAACCTTTATGAAAAATGTTAGACGGAAAGGAGAGCGTGACAGCGAAAGAAAGGCGATAAAATAATACTTCGTACTTTATCATCGATGGATGTAAATTGCGAAGAATAATACTAATACAAAAATATAACGATATTAGATAGGAAAATTGGAAATGATTGAATCATGGAACACAGGAAGGAAGCAATCAGAGATTGCTCAATTGTATGCTCCCCTCCTCCCCCCTCCCCCATTTCCGCTTTAATCCGACAATGCCCAGCCATTGTTCTGTTCTGTATTGGTCGATGGAGGCCTAATTTGGATATTATAAAAATTCCGTTTCAGTCACTTTTTTCGCCATGCCTCGCATAATACATATTCCAAGTATCGACCAACAAGTGATAATACAATGTTTTGATGCAAGATGGTCGGTGGGGCTTTCGGTGGGGCTTTCGCTTTCGTGACCTGGTTACGAGACCTACATTCCTTGGGAGTATATTGTGATGAAATTATGAAGCGATTAGTGAACTTTGAATTTTGCACACGATTCACTCTTTTTTTGGGACAATTTCATACTTCAGGAACTATGTGGTCTGCTTTGAAATGTAGAATAACATATACATAGCCATTTTCCCGGTCCAAATCGGTTATGGACTGAGATCCAGCCTGGACAAATAAATATATCCCATTCACTTAGGTTTGATAAACAAAGGACCATAACTCTTGAATATATAACCGAAAGCAGAGAAACTTCACGCTGCACAACTATGGGGCATTGACCACATATGCAAATTTCATACTTGTCCATACAATATTAACCGAGATCCAGCCCGGACACGTCCCAAATCACAAAGATTTGAAGAACAAAGGGCATAACTCTTGAAAATATACGCGAAATGCGGAGAAACCTCACGCTTCACAACTACAGGGCACTGCCCACATATCCTGCAAATTTCATAATTGTGCATACAATATTAACCAAGATCCAGCCCGGACAAGTCCCAGAGATTTCAGAAAAAGGGCCATAACTCTTGAAAATATAAGCGAAACTCGGAAATAACTATACGCTGCACAACTACGAGGCACTGGCCACATTCCATGCAAGTTTCAATCCTGTCCATCGAATATTAACCGAGATATTGCAAGGACAAAAAATTCAGACGGACGGACGGACGGACAAAGCGTTCGCTATATGCCCCCTCTAATTAGAGGGGGTATAATACTATAGCAAAAGCTATTCAAAGGAAAGTGTTAATGGGAAATGAAATTTAGCACGGACGGATTGATGTAGCGTTGAACAAGCGACAGAAAGGAATGGCACAAAGTTTGCCTATGGAAACAAGGGAGATAACTGGTATATCATAAAGCCTAAAAATATATTTTGCATAATGTAATGGGTTGGCCCCTTTCTTGATTATCAGCGAAACCGTGCCACCACCAGAATGTCTTGGCATAACCATGCACTTTGTGACAACGTACTGCAGCACAGATAGTGCGCTATACGGTGGAGAGGCTAAGTTAACTGGAATGTAGAAGCAGAAATGACGTTGCTCCTACACTCCACTTAACCTCTCCACTATTCGGGAGTATACGTTGTCACACAGTGATAACTGCATCACTGAGGAGACATTCTTGTCTCAATATACTGGTATACTAAGGCATATGTTGAGCGACGAAATACTATAGAATGGCTAGACATCTATTTACTGGTAAAGACTGATGGGATTTCGCATAGCATTCTTACAGAAGCAAAAGCGCCTTTCGGCGCAAATTACCGGGATCACTCGTTAGAAAAGATAGATATATCTCTCTTATCTTCAAAAGTAAAATGCTAACTGATAAATGTAAAACTGGAGTTATGAAAGATGCACATGGACGCATTGAAGACATCGAAGTTACTGGTACTATTTTCGCTTCTCTCGCGTCAGAATATCGAAGGACTTGCATGTTTCCTACTCCCTGTATTAGCTTGAAGAAATACCGATCATTTAAAGCATGTCGAAATCTGGTTCATACTCCATGTAAGAATCACAAGACAATGCATACAATAGCCAAGTCTGCAGACAACAATGTGTCTAGACTTGTGCCTTTTCAGCGACACAAAGACTCAGACAATAGCTTCCTACATGAAGTATCGACCCGAAATCTGTGTAGAAAAATTAACTTTCTCGGAAGAATTATAAGCATCCTGATCTGGGGGACAAGACAACAGGAACATGAGTGTAGCATAATTCCTATCTGAAGGACGCTGTAATATCATTTAGATTTCACGAAGCATGTACGAAACATTCGTGTCCACCGATTCACAACATAAACGAACTTAGAAAAATGTCGATGTCATTTGATCTGTAAGCATGTTTGGTAACTCCGACGTTTCGCGCAAGTGGTTATGATCTTATACTTTGTGCGGTAATCGAGAAACATTCACCTTTATTAAAACCATACCTTTCAATTTGCACCGAAAGACACACGGATAGCATATTTGCGCCCAAAGACGTTCGAGCGTTTGACTCCGAGATAATTATCTCGGGGTTCGAGATAATTCTGCATTCTCATTGGACAATTATCTCGAGGTCCGAGATAATTATCTAGACCTTGAGATAATTATCTCGGCGTCCGAGATAATTTCGAATTTTTTTTTTTGTGTCCATGTTCCTTCTATGCGTTCGTATAAAATACCAAGACATCAAGTATTATTTCCGTTATTTCAACCATTTAGTTTGCAAACAAATGCAACAATAGAACAACTGCTCGGAAGTATCTATCATGTAAACAGTAAATTAATTGTAGACCTACAACAGAAGAATCGTCCATGCAACCCGTGACAACGCTATCGGCGTGACGTATACCAAACAAAGATTCGGCGCGTGTATAGGTACACCTATATATTATCTGTCCGTGCTGTTGTCAGATATAAGCTTTTTAGTTCATAGCGGTAAGACGGGGGTTAACTATTATCAGTTAGACGAGAAATTACAAGGTGTTCCGTCAAAGTAAACGGGAAAACAGACAGGCAAATGCCATTTAAATTTCGGAGCGCGTGTCACTCACAAGGTTGAAAATAGATAAGCAAACAGACGGGTGGATCTGGATAAATACGGACCTCTGTGAAAGCAAGGCAAAGGTCAGCTTGAACCAAAGGGAGTCACCTTTAGGTATAATGACAACTTGTTTCGTTAATCCAAGACCGGGGTTACAGAAACATTGAGCACGCTACGATAAGGTTTATTCCGACCGAGATAGAACCGTTCGACGAAGGTCTGATATTTATACTGTTCCGACCAGTCGGTAAATGTTATTCGTCAGGCGGTTTATGCTATTAGTATAATCTCAGGTGGTCTCAGGTAAAATGTTTTTCTGCAGTGGGACCCCGAACTTCTGCCGCTGGCCAATGAGTGTACAAACAAAAACAATTGGTATTATTTTTGGATTTCCTAGACGCGTATAAACATTGCGGAGATCAACGAGTTTAATTTGTTTTGAGTTATTAAACTCGGACACATATACCTTTCAACTGGCTTCATTGAACCTAGGGTTTCATCATTTATTCCCTAAAGTAGGTGATCAATGTATGGTATTTCTTGGTTGAAGAAGCATCCTCAAAGGATATATGAACAAGACGGAGCATATGTGAAAAATACTGATGTATTTACCTGGCAAACACTGATGTACACACTGAAAAAGAAGGAACTTTCGTGTATTTGACATGCAAATACAGTTTCTAATACTGATACCCTCTACATTACGTCAACAGTGTTACTACATGTACATTAACCCTATCTGGCCTGGTCGATTTGGAGTGTATCACCCCATTAACCCTATCTAGCTATTAACTCTATCTGGGCTGATCGTTTTGGGGTGAACTCCCCCCGCCCCCGGCTTCCGATTGAACAAGAGCAGCCGAAATGCAACATCAAAATGACGGCTTCTGACTGGACAAGAACATACTAGAATTGTAAACATACATACCGCGACTTCCCAAGCGTGGGGATTATGTAACATTGGAGAGAATAAACTATATGAAAACATGTGAACGTGTTGATCTTTCTTTCTCTCGTCTGTCTGTATCATGGCGTTAAGGCGTTGAGACGGGCGTGAGAACGTTAAGCTAGGGCGTTGAGGACTTAACATAGGCGTTAAGGCGTTGCGCAGGGAATCCCCTTCTCTCGCTGCGTGTATTGCAATTGAAGTGCCTGAGGCATAATCAGCACCTCAGAAACTGCCCTTTCTCTACTACTCCTCGGTGTGCATGCGCGTATCACCACCAGTATGGCTCACCGAAACACCAACCACGCCCCAATTGGACTACGGCCGACTGCGCATGTGTAGATTGATGGCAGGTCTACGACAGTGCACTACATGCGGACTGATACCCCACACGACCCATTCGGACCACGGATGCTCCATCTCCACCCTAAAACATCCATTCAAGTGCCCCTTTTCCACAATTCCGTCTAGCCGTGCGCAAATTGACGGCATTTCCACCACTCACCAGGCCAGCTGGACTCTCTTCCACGAGTGCTTCAATATGACACCTCACACGGCCCATTCCGACTACCGATTGGCCATCTCTCCCCAAAAACGTCCATTCAAATACGCCTTTTCCACAATTTCCTCTCTGCGCATGTGCAGATGGACGGCATTTCCATTACTCACCAGCCCAGTTGGACTCTCTCCCACGAGTGCTTCAATATGACATCTCAGACGGTCCATTCGGACCACGCGCAGATGGGCCAGGGATGGTTCACCTGCACCCCAAAACGTCCACCCCAGATGTACCTATGCACCACGCATGCGCAGTCAGAACTTTTCAGCGAAATTCAACCCATGGCCTCGAGACCCCTGCCATCGTATAGTACAGCATGGGACAGAAAAAAAAGGTGCCACACTCCATTCCCCAAATGCCCATTCGTGGGTTCCCCATCGGGCCTATTAGGCTGAAATATTTTTCATCAGCCCTCCAGTACTTGAGGTATATCAGGGTATTTTCAACATTTCCTATCACTGACTCGTAATCGGATGGATAACGTGCCAGCCTTTGATGCGCGCATTGTGGGTTCGACTCCCACCAGCGTCAGAGGGATTCCCCTTCTCTCGCTGTATGTATTGCTGTACATTAAGATTTCCCTTCTCTCAGTGCATGTATTGCTATGCGTGGGGATTCTCCTTCTCTCGCTGCATAGGCCATGTGTTGCTATAATCTTGACAGGGCAAAGTAGGATTGACCTCAAGGTCAAAGTTCAATCGACTTCGATACTGTGAGCACTTCCGGTCACGTGACCTTTGACTCCGCCCTAACCAGTCGCAAAAGTCAGAGGTCAAAGGTCCACAGGCTTTTAATGCATTTTATACACTACTCGCGTCGCGCTTTCGTCTCTTGATTTCGCTGTTTTGATTTTACATCGTGGCTTCGCCACTTCGCATCGCGACTTCGTGCGTCGGTCATAAAACAACACAGCGATGTCCCTTCTCGGCCATCGTAGTGTAGGCATGGAATGATGTGATAGATAGATAGATATTTATTCACCAATAATTATACACTAACAATACAAAGACATGATTTCAGAAAACTTTGGCGGGAATAAAACCCCTGGGGGCTTGTTCTATCCCGTAACACTTACAAAAAACGATGGTACAGATACGGTAGGTGAAAGTTTTTAACACATACAAATACAGAATAGAACAGGGCAAGTTAATGCATAGCACGTGATACTATCATGTATAAGGGGAAAAACATGTGTTTACATGATTGGACATTTCGTGTCATAAGAAATATGAAGCTGGGAATGCAAGCGATATACATATCTGGCATTAGTATATGTATAATATCGGCTTTAGAAGCTGTGACATTATTCAGTCTATTAGAGGGGTAGTAATGTACGTGATCGAGACTCCGAGCTCCGATCTTCCTCTTTTTGGAAACTGGGGTGACAGAGTGGTTTGAAGCGCTTGCATTTACTGCTGGTGAGATGGTGCCAAAATCTGAGGGTGCGGGTTCGAGTATTTGTGCACTACCAAGAAAGTGTCACAGAGTCATAATTGGATACACATGCATATATACACACCGGCCCCGGGTTTCGAAGGTAGATTAGATAAGACTGTTTAGCGGCGCATTTCTCCGCTAATAAATTTAATTACACACAAGCCAATGCCTCATCACATATCCATTTTCGTACGCGTCAATTTCAACACAGGCTTGGAGCTGTTCAGAAGATAAGCGTAAAATTTAACTTTATGTATACGAAGATGCATTTTTCGAACACAAGGGTGGTTTTGTTAGCATATCGGGGCAAATGTGTATATATGTAACAGGAGACAAAGTATGCTGGAAAATAAGTAATAAATAAAATGACAATTTCACTCTGGATGATTCTATGGCAATCACCATGGTCAGTACATGAGTATCCGGCTCTACATCTTTGTTACTAGGAATTCACCAGTGGTCTCTGGGCATTAAATTAGCACACACAAACAGGAGACACGATTAATGATGAATAAACGTTAAGAATTACGTAAGAATGGTCAAATCCGTTTTCAAAATGTCCACATATTTTCTTGTATATTATTAATGGTTTGATTAAACCCACTACGCTTATATGAAAGTAGAAAGATCGTAATATACCTTCAGTAACATTTGTTCATGTTAATAGACGTTTTATAACCGGTTGCCACCCATGCAGTAGCCCCATTTTTAGAATAAAATGTTGGCCAGCTTGGTTGCTGCTAATAACTCACAAGAGCAAGATAAGAACCATTAACATTTGATAACTATATTATTAAATTTTATTGTATTTAGTATTGTAATTATGTCCGCCAGATGGTATCACTTCCATGTCTACCTTTGTTATGTGTCGTTACGACGCCATGTAGCTTCAAGATTCTTTTCAAAAATATCGACTGTTATCAGTTAACTATTTTGATATATAAGTCGTTATTAGATTGGCTGTCGCCAGCCGTTGCATGTTATCGACAATTTGTGAACTGCAGCATCTGTCATTCAAAACTCAGACCTGGCTCAGAATGTTGGCGACAGTGAAATTAACATGATTGCATATACTGACACGATCGCCACCTGCGGAACCGACACCTGGCTCAGGTGTTATCGGCATAATTATTAACGGTCGCGCGCATGCTACGGCGGCGACGATCCGTCAATATCTCCTATACCAGCATGTTGATTTCGCCATTTGATGAAGAAAACATACAATTGTTACAGCCGATCCATAAAAATATGGCAATATTTATCACCAAAACATGAGGAATTTGCAAGTGAATATAAAAAGCAATTTGACAGAATATCAGTTTCTGCAATAAAAGCACGTGACTTTGGTTGGAATAATATCTCATGGCATCTGCGCCATCACAGAATGTATCACGACATTATGCCGTGAATGCCTGCCATTGATACTCCATTTGATACAAATACCAAGTTTTAACACTTTTAACAGAGAATAGGAATCTGCCTGTTCTTGTAGACAGAGATATATATAGATAGAGAATTAAGGTTTAACGTCGTGTTCTTGTAGAGATAGTGGTAGTCTATAGTATTTGCGATGAAGTATATGGGGCATATCACAATCTTAATAAATGAATATCCTATCAACGCTCCCCAATTGTATATGTCGCTATAGGATTTTACTACATTCATTTAAAATGTCCAGAAGCAAGATTGTTTTTGGCGATTTACACGGCGCCAACCAGTTATTGATCTATCCTCTTTCGACAGAGCACCAGGGGAGGAAGACAGAAGTCCTGACCCGGGATCGAACCTGGGAATTGCCGCTCTGTCCCAACGATCCGAGGTTAGAACGCGTTTGATCGCTGATGCTACACGTTAATAGCCCATTGGCGCGAAAGAATAAAAAAACGTCTGAATAACATCTATGCTTTTTAAATATTGATAAATTAGAACAATCTTGAAAAAATACTTTTTAATTCTATAGGCACCTGCTAGTAAGTTTTTACGTCTTTATAAGATAGATAAGAGTTTTTGCTGGGAAAATCGCAAAAACAATACACCGGGCTATTTTAAAATAAGATTGTCCGAATATTTTTCAAAATTTTACAAATTAGGATAAAATACAATCTAGCTATTTTTTGTGAACCAAAACACATGGTGAAAATTACAGGTGGAGTTGGGATGAGAGACGAGAAAACGAGAATTGTTAGCCCATTTAGTTACCGGTACCTCTAATCCAAAAAACCCTCCGAGCTAAAGAAAAAAACAACAACAGAAAAAGCCGCCATGGCGCCGTACATATTCCGGCTTTATACATTATGTATAGTACCACCAACAACGGCATGTTGCCATTTGATTTGAAACAAAGATATGTAGTCACGATAGACGACCAGAGCGGTCGAATGGTGCCTCCAGACCAAGAGAAAAAACATGGAAAGATTATTATCGCAGTACAGCATACACAAACTAGATGTGGGTAGGCGACTTCCTAAACGACCGACTGTTATACAATGGTGTATTCCAGTGGAACTAGATAATCCCATACCAATGCTATTATCCTTGTTCACAGTGGAGACAGTGGTTTTAGTACATTAACTCAGCACAATTAAATGATCAGCACTGGCACCATTTATTTTACAACAGAGGTAAACAGGCCGATTATCGGGACATTATTAACCCTATGTATTAACCCCCCCCCCCCCCCCCCCAATACACGACCATTTACCTGTATAGCCCAACCCGTGGCAGAAGACCATCAACTTGTGCGTAGGCAAAGAATGGGTAAATCCAAGATGGCGGACAAAGCCCCGGTCCCAAGAAAAGGAAAAATGGAGAAATTCGGAACTTTATAGGGTCGAATTCAAAACATACCCTGCAAACAGTGGATAATAAGCTTCGTGCCTTCTGTGATATATTATACTACAGTTACGGAACATATGGATATATTTTCTGCAACGGCGGGTGATTGAAAATCAAGGAATAACATAACGTTATTAAGGAATAAACTGATAGCATTATCAAGGAATACCCTCATAGAATTAGCAAGGAATTTCTTAATTTTTAAATACGTAGAAGAGCGCCAAAAATAAAATAAAAATTAGCTTCTGAAGTTTGAAGTATTTCCTGGATGCGTGCACTGCGAAAAAAATTGTGTTGAAGCCATTTTAGCACCAGAATTGTGTTGAAAATTACACAAATTGTGTTAGAATCTACACTAATTTGTGATGAACTCGACACAATTTTGTGTTGATACATGAAGTTTAACACAAAACCATGTTGATTTCAACACAAAACATTTTGTGTTGAAGCCATTTTCGCACAAAATTGTGTTAAATCAACAAAATGTTTTTCGCAGTGTGTTGGCAAGGGGGAGAAGGAATATGACAAAGTTGAGAAGTCTCATGCATCCAGTTTCCAGTACCGTATTACACGCAGGTGTGAAAGGAAATAAGGTTCCAGGAAATAATGTTCCTTATCTATGATAATGTTCCTTATCTTTTTCTTTCATTTTGGAAGGAATGTCCCTCCATGTTTGCAATTTAGGAAAAGATGTCCTAGGTTGTTGCATGGACAGAAGCCGATGCCATTCCGCAAGTCACCATCTTGTAGACTGATTTTTCAGTCTGTGCATTAGATTTATTCTGTATTCGATTGAAAATGATTTCATTCGAACTGAAAGATTGACGTTTTTAATCCATAAAGATTAGATCTCATCCTTAATTTCAATATTTCGGTGCGACTGGATTCATTAACAAAATGAATCTAATGTAGACTGAAAATTCAATCTAAACTGGAATTTTCAATCTAATCCTATTAGATTGATCACTATTTCCAATCTAATTATTTAAGAGAGCAGGAATAAATTTCTTAGCTAGGTTATTAGATAGGACACTGTTCCTATATCGAAATTATTTCCTTTCACACCGCCACGACGAGATGATGATCGCGGTATATTTGTGCCACTCTGCGCAATCTATGGAGCAAGGGAGGTAACTATATTAGCGCATGTCCGTCAGAAACTAGCCTTCAGGTGCTGGCGAAGAAACTGGTACAGCAAAATCCGAATACGTTTTTTGAAAACACAGAAACTTCCGCAATCGTTAACTTCTTATTACGATATGGCTGTATATACTTCAGTCACTTTCGACGATAATTGCATGCCGAAATGTCATGCATACCAATTTGTGTCGAAATGCCCCGACACCAAGTTTTCTATAGAAGTAAGTTAGACGTATCTGTGATAATGACGTGTTTACATGTTAGTTGATGGGTACTACTAAATATTTTCGGTCTAGAAATGGTTGATATTTGCCCATCCGACGTATGACAAAAGCATTTATCGGTACGAAATTAAGTTGGATAATATGGTGTACAGTCAACGCTATAATAGGGCCATCCCGCTCTGAACACGTTTTCACCGGTGGGGAACTTGTATACCCTATTTCCCTAATTTGTTTAAAAGCATTTTTAGACTTTAGAAGTAGAAAAGAATCTATCTTCATGTCAAATGAGCATTAGTATTGTGGAATGGATACGTTATTTATCCCAAGAATTGAAAGACACCTAGTGGAATTTGTAGAATGCTAACAGAATTCCTCTCTGCAGATGCCTGAAGTTAACTTTTGCCGTCTGAACAATTAGAAGAAATAGGGGTAAAGGCAGGTAACCCGGCCCTGCAGCAGGTAGAGGTCTTTCAAAAACTTTACTCAAGACTTTCCCGTAAAAGTTATTCACGGTTCGTGCCCAAATCAAAGATCTTGTCGGTTTAAAAATCAGATTTGAAAGTGTTGAAAGAAAGCAAGCTACAGCAGTAACAGTTGCGGCTGCCACTCTCGTCGATAAATATACACGATTTGCTTTAATTTTATCTTTGCAGCTAGTTTTTATACTGGTATACCGTCCAAACTCTCCTATTCTGTTTCAAATTTAAATATTTTAGATATAATATATTTTTGAAGGTTTTGTTTTAAATCTTTTGTTGGAAAAGTAGCTTAATAGCTTAATGTATTTTATTTCCAATGTATCCCAGACTTTTCTTGATTCTTGTACTGTTGTAGTAGTTGCTTGGAAGATAATAGTCCCACCAGAACAACCAAAGCTCATGTCAAACAATGTATAGGTTAGAACTATTGAAGAGATCCATGGCAGAAATACTGTTCCGTCCAGGATATATTAAGCTACACATTATTATTTGTTCATATTGATTTTTGCGAAAACTCAAAATCTCATTTAGTGTGAAGGGAGGTAACTACGATAAACAGGACTGTTCAAAACTCCCAGTGTCCGCGATGGCAGAAGTAGCATCAAAAGAATGCGAACACCGGAACTTCCAGTCACCTAGGATATTTTCTTATTGTCCCCCGCTACTCAGTTGGGGGTGGGGGGAGAGGGAGAGGGACTTAAACACTGGTGTCTATATTTCCGTAAGATTCCCTTGTGCAGACAATAACTCGAGAACGATTTAACCGATCGACTTCAAACTTGAGAGGCCTGTTGGGATTGTTTTTCAGCAACGTGCATAATCCAATATGGCCGCTGTCAGCCATATTGGATTTTAAGCGGTTGGATCTTGTCTGCACAATAACCCGAGAACGATAGAACCGATCTACTTGACATTGCTGAGAGGACGATTGGGATTGTTTTCAAGGACCTGTGTAATCCCATATGGCCACCATCAGCCACACTGGATTATGGCTGGATTTTAAGCAGTTTGATCTTTTCTGTACAATAACTGGAGTAATATTCAACTTCAAAATTGGGGAGTGCCTTACATTGGTGAGGGGACGGTTGGGTTGTGTTTCATGGACATGCATAATCCAATATGGCCGCCATGTATTAGCGATATTGGATTATGTTGCATTTTAAGCAGTTGGATCTTGTGCGGACAATAACTCCAGAACAATTCAACTGGTCGACTTCAAATTTGGGGAGTGGCTTGACATTAGTGAGAGGATGGTTGGGATTGCTTTTCAGTTACCTGTGTAACCGCGATCAGCCATCTGGGATTAGCAGTTTGATCTTTCCGGGAAAATAACTCGAGAATCATTGAACCAACTGACTTCAAACTTGAGAGTGGCTTTACATCAGTGTGAGGATGGTTAGAAATGCTTTTCAGTTACCTATGTAATCCAAGATGGCCACCATCAGCCATCTTGCATTGTCCGCAGTTGGATCTTTACACATTTCTTGTCTGACCAATAACTCAAGAACTATTGAACATACTGACTTCAAACTTGGAGTGTCTTGACATCTGTGAGACGACGACTGGGTTTGCTTTTCAGTTAATACCTGTATAATCCAAGATTGCTGCCAGCCATCTTGAATTTTCAGCAGTTGGATCTTCTCCAGACAATAACTCGAGAACTATCGAATTGATCAACTTGTGGGATGCATGGTTCGTCATAGAAATCTCCATTTTCAAAATCATACTTCTAATCAGTGATATGGGAGATCATTGATAAAAAAACCCAGCAGCAGCAGCACCATTTATGGTGGATGATCCACCATAACTAGTGCTGCTGGCGGGGGACGCGGACCTCTATGGTCCATTTTTATGTTAATTGTTCTTATAATTCACTCCATTGAAACAAAATAACAGCCTGAGAAACTCAATGTTCTGAATATATCAACCACTTTTAATAATGTATTTATTGATGTATTGATGTGTGAACACGGGGGCACCGGTCTGTGGGAAGTTGATAT
Organism: Hanleya hanleyi; assembly: GCA_036873755.1. Lineage (NCBI taxonomy): Eukaryota > Metazoa > Mollusca > Polyplacophora > Lepidopleurida > Hanleyidae > Hanleya > Hanleya hanleyi. The sequence continues at coordinate 5,497 of JAVTVY010047579.1, read as the reverse complement.
TGGTAGGTAGGCCTTCACCCCAGTAGTAGCGTAAGAGGATTTGGATGTCACATCCACCCGGATGTAGAGGTCATTTGGGGCGGAAACGAGGCGGGAGGAGAGGTCAAGTGCAGTATAGTTCCGGCAGGACCAAAAGCTACCTCCAGCACAGGAGAGTTCCAATTGTTGGAGGGGATGTATTCAGGATGTATTCATCCGCGGTGATGCGGTTTGGCCGCGGTTTTGGCGGTGATTCGGTCTCGGGAAAAAGCTTCCGCGGAGAAAAAGTAGTCCCTAGATAAAATGGTCCGATGGGGTCGAGTGAGGTATCAAAGTGAAGCTTAGGTGAAGGGGCATTTAATGGGCTGGGTGTGGGGTTGAACTATCGGCATTCTGCGCATGCGCGGTGGCCCAAGGGTATGAAAATAGCCGTGTTGGAGCTAGGGGAGTCCCTAATGTTCCGATGGGGTCGAGTGAGGTATCAAAATGAAGCCTATGTGAGGGGGCATCTGATGGGCTGGGTGTGGGGTTGAATTAGGGTCATTCTGCGCATGCGCGGTGGCCCAAGGGTATGAAAATAGACGTGTTGGAGCTAGGGGGCCACTAATGGACCAAGGGGGTCGAGTGAGGTATCAAAGTGAAGTATTCGTGAGGGGGCATCTGATGGGCTCGGTGTGGGGTTGAATTAGGGTCATTCTGCGCATGCGCGGTGGCCAAGGGTATGAAAATAGACGTGTTGGAGCTAGGGGGGCCACTAATGGACCAATGGGGTCGAGTGAGGTATCAAAGTGAAGCATTCGTGAGGGGGCATCTGATGGGCTGGGTGTGGGGTTGAACTATCGGCATTCTGCGCATGCGTGGTGGCCGAAGGGTATGAAAATAGACGTTTTGGAGCTAGGGGGCCCCTAATGGACCAATGGGGTCGAGTGAGGTATCAAAGTGAAGCATTCGTGAGGGGGCATCTGATGGGCTGGGTGTGGGGTTGAATTAGGGTCATTCTGCGCATGCGCGGTGGCCCAAGGGTATGAAAATAGACGTGTTGGAGCTAGGGGGCCACTAATGGACCAATGGGGTCGAGTGAGGTATCAAAGTGAAGCATTCGTGAAGGGGCATGTGATGGGCTGGGTGTGGGGTTGAACTATCGTCATTCTGCGCATGCGCGGTGGTCAAAGGGTATGAAAATAGACGTTTTGGAGCTAGGGGAGTCCCTATTGGTCCAATGGGGTCGAGTGAGGTATCAAAGTGAAGCATTCGTGAAGGGGCATGTGATGGGTTGGGTGTGGGGTTGAAATATCGGCATTCTGCGCATGCGCGGTGGCCCAAGGGTATGAAAATAGCCGTGTTGGAGCTAGGGGCGTCCCTAGTGGACCAATGGGGTCGAGTGAGGTATCAAAGTGAAGCATTCGTGAAGGGGCATCTGATGGGTTGGATGTACGGTAGGAATATCATGCACAGACAGCAATGCGGAGCTCTCGTCCAATCAGAAGCGAGTATTTCAAATCCGACACAGAGCTCTCAGCCAATCAGAAGCGAGTATTTTGACCCGGTGCATTATGGGACATATCCAAGATGGCGGCACGTATGTTCAAGATGGCGGCACATCCGGTGTCGAAAACTGGCCATTTCGTGGGGATGTGGTCACCTAGTGTCGAAAACTGGACCCTGTATGGGTCCCGCTAGACGTTTTGGGGCTAGGGGAGCCACTAATCATCCTTGGTCCGAATGCGTAGTGTGAGGTGTCATCTTGTAGCAACGCCCGCCAACGTCAAGCTTAACGCTTCAACGCCCTGGTGAAATAGCTCAGAAGTTCTGATTTTCTAGATATTCCATGGAATTGTCACTAATTCTTCGAAATGCAGGGACGCCCGTCAACGCTCGTAGTTACGCCTTAACGCTCTAACATAACGCCTTGACGCCATGATATAGACCGGAGAGAGAACAAAAACAACAAGGATGACACTTGAGAGAACAACAACAACAAGAATTTTTTTTCATATAGTTTATTTTCCCCAATGTTACATCATACCCACGCTGGGGGAGCCGCGTTGGGTATGTTTAGAACTCAAGAACACTCTTGTCCAATCAGAGGCCGCCATTTGGCGCTACATCTGTTATATTCCTTCTTGTCCGTTAGATGTATTTTCGGCTGCTCTTGTCTGTCGCCATTTCAGAAATTCCATCTTTGCTCGCTGTGACCTAAGCGTCGTCGGGCAGGCCTGGATATTTTTCGGGCAGCATGTCCTGAAACAGTTGTTTGCGCATTCTGATCGCATTTTCCAGGGCCTCGGTGGGTGGTAGCCCCATAGCCTCTTCCAAGTGACGCTTGGTCTTCATGATGGACCTGTGCGTGGGATCGCCTTTCATTTCAAGCGGTAGTAAGGTATACTGTTCATAGATCGCCATGGCTGTTTTCCTGATGCGGGGGCGCATTTGGGTGTACGTCTGTTGTAAATTATCCTCTCCGGCGTCCTCAATCGCTGCAGCGTAAGCATTGATAGCTGCTGTCACAATACGATCCCAGAAGGTAGGTTCTGCCTCACTTTCCACGGACGTATGCTGACTATCTGAGGTCAAGCTCCCCGCATCACTAGATAGACTCTCGGGAATCTCTGTTTCGGTATCAGTCGGTACACTCTCAGCAGTCTCTGTATCAGCATCCGCCTCAACGGACTCCTCAGAGTCTTCAATCCCATGTATATTTTTCTGGTGTCGCATCATATCGTAATGTCTGGTGAACGTGCGTTCGCACTCAGAGCAAGTATAAGTCATGTTGACGGTTGAACGTCGACTGTGCGTGTTTTTGGAAATACGCTCGCTTTTATAGACAGTAACGCCCGTCAACGCTTAGCTTAACGCTTCAACGCCCTGGTGAATTAGCTCAGAAGCTCTGATTTCCATGGAATTGACACCAATTCATCGAAATGCAGCGACGCCCGTCAACGCCCGTCGTTACGCCTTAACGCCCGTCTCAACGCCTTAACGCCCGTCTCAACGCCTTAACGCCCATCCCAACGCCTTAACACACTTTCTTAATGCTTTAACGTCGTTTAATGATGCGTTCAAACAAATGCTGCTTTTGTGCTATTGCTCTGACATACGCCGCCATTTTGGAGCCGCCATGTTGGATCCGCCATTTTGGAACCGCCATCTTGGATATGTCCCATAATGCACCGGGTCAAAATACTCCCTTCTGATTGGACGAGAGCTCTGTGACGGATTTTAAATACTCGCTTCTGATTGGTGTACGTCGCTAAAGGTGACCGGAACTGACCTTTGACCCCGGCGCGCAAAGGTTTCCACCGCGGACCAATACATATGGACTGATGATGGACACATGTTCATTCCTATATTTAAACAGGTATATGAAAAGCCTTCTGATAAAACTGCTTCTTCTTCAAATAGTTATCTAACTGAAATGTAACACCAATGACAACCCGGTAACACCAGTGACCTCGAGTAACACCACTGACCTCGTGTAACAACAATGACCAATTTGTTCATAGAGGCAAAAATACAGCCGTGAGTGAAAGCGATCTAGGGGCAAAACACGTATATGACAAGACTCCTTAACTTAGTATTATTTGGAAGAAAGGTAAATTCAAGTTGTACTGAAATTTGGAGCAAAATCATCATTTTTGTCAATGGTGTTATACCCTACAAATAGTAACATCACTGACAGGTAACACCACTGACATTTTGGAAGGAATTAATTGTTGCTCCCTCGTATATTGTCGTGACGGTCCAAGAACAATGATTTTGTAATTCATACACACATTTCTTTATTACCAGTTAATATTTTTACTCGGGAGCCACTACATGTTGATCCTGACACGTAACACCAGTGACCGGTAATAAACATACGCTGAAAATTTGGAGCTAGAAATGACTGAAATGAGTTTCATAGAACACTTCTTATGGAATCTCAAGTTTACCCGCGCTTTGGAAAAGAAGCCGCCTGGTGGCAAAACTTTGTTTATAATTTAAGCGTTCGCTTTTTGGCTCCGATTTCAGTTACAGTAACACCAATGACCCGAAAACCAGTTACAGACCTTTGCCCATGCCATTTTCACAAGATAATCTTCCCTTGTAAACAATATATTCAAATATTGAAAGAACAGATGCAGCTGGTTGCCAGAAAGGTAGAATAATGTAGAACAAAAGAATTTCTGGCAACTTTATCGTGGTATCAAGTAGGTCACTACAGCTAGTTACAGGTCTATTTTACCGTAAATTGAGGGTTCTGGTGAAAATTTACCCGAAAAAATCAATCGGGACAGTGCTTGCAATAAGTTATTCGTACTCTACTAAATGAATACTACGAACAATCTGAATTTTTTCAGACATAAGACTGGTTAGAAGAAAATTTGGGTCGAGTGACACGAATTGCGCCTTTCCGTGAGAATGACCCATATACATACTGCTTTTCAGATATACTGACACAGCACTTATGACCACAGATGGGCCCGGCCAGAAGCAGCCTGTGAATCACTCAATCTGATTAAAAGACTTAATAACCGCTCCTATATCTGACATGTCGCTAATTAAGCGACAAGCGACATGTCAGATATAGGAGCGGTTATTAAGTCCGAGTTTTAATCAGATTGGTGAATGACTAAAAAAGACAGAGACGACCAGTCAAACTGACCATGATTCAGAAAAAAACAACTGCCAGACACAAGACGACCCGGACGCATTACCCCCATATAACCAACACCCACCCTGTATCTACCTGAAAATTGTTTTTTTTTAGGATGTAGCCTGCCATCCTGTACCCTGATACTCACTCCAAGCACTGTTACAGGCACAGACTTCAGGACCCCACTCCTTCCCACAGTTTCACCAGTTTTGTTCTAGATGGCTTTGTGTGTTCGAGGGATACAAAGACAAAGAATCAACCACGTGATGCAATGAACAGTATTTACCAGAAAACCAAAATGATAAAACTAGATCAAAAACTTGTATATAGATAATATCATCCACAAGATTCTCTCTCATAATATCTCTCTTCGTTATCCTTTTTGTTATCTATTTGAAAACATAACACTTGAAGGATGGACCTGCACAATCTGATAGGTCATCAGCAGACTTGCATACTTTGATATTGTTATGATGTAAAATTTCAAGATAGTTCAGATTTGGTAAGGCTTTGGTTGGGAAATGGAGTGTGTGGGAGAGGGTGGGGGGTGGGGGGGGGAGGTGCTCAGGGCAGATGGGTTAAGTGATGTAAGCTCCCATAATATATGAGGGATGGGGATAGAGCGAGATTTGGTTCAGGAGATATAGGGAGGGGTTCAGAACCACTAGAGTGGGGACATGCATAGAGTGGGGGGAGTGAATGGTTCACTAATTGGAATATGGGTTAAGCTCCCTCAATATAAGAAGGTTTATGTTGGGGCAAGGCTTAGTTTTGAGTGACAGAGGGAGGGGCTCATTCTCAGGGTGTGGTAGATGGGGATATCCTCCAGTTGGGAGTGAATGGTTCAATAACTGTAGCATGTAAGCTCATAGAATATGACAA
>JAVTVY010047578.1:0-22958 GCA_036873755.1 Hanleya hanleyi | reverse complement strand
CGTGAATGTTGGATATAGCGTTTATATCACAATTAATGACTCAGAAACGCTGTTCTGATTGCGGTCGTGAATGTTGGATATAGCGTTTATATCACAATTATTGATTCAGAAACGCTGTTCTGATTACGATCGTGAATGTTGGATATAGCGTTTATATCACAATTATTGACTCAGAGAAGCTCTTCTGATTACGGTCGTGAATGTTGGATATAGCGTTTATATCACAATTATTGACTCAGAAACTCTGTTCTGATTACGGTCGTGAATGTTGGATATAGCGTTTATATCACAATTATTGACTCAGAAACGCTGTTCTGATTACGGTCGTGAATGTTGGATATAGCGTTTATATCACAATTATTGACTCAGAAACGCTGTTCTGATTACGGTCGTGAATGTTGGATATAGCGTTTATATCACAATTATTGACTCAGGAACGCTGTTCTGATTACGGTCGTGACTGTTGGATATAGCGTTTATATCACAATTATTGACTCCGGAACGCTGTTCTGATTACGGTCGTGACTGTTGGATATGGCGTTTATATCACAATTATTGACTCAGAAACTCTGTTCTGATTACGGTCGTGAATGTTGGATATAGCGTTTATATCACAATTTTTGACTCAGAAACGCTGTTCTGATTACGTCGTGAATGTTGGATATAGCGTTTATAACACAATTATTGACCCAGAAACGCTGTTCTGATTACGTCGTGACTGTTGGATATGGCGTTTATATCACAATTATTGACTCAGAAACGCTGTTCTGATTACGTCGTGACTGTTGGATATGGCGTTTATATCGCGATTATTGACTCAGAAACTCTGTTCTGATTACGGTCGTGACTGTTGGATATAGCGTTTATATCACAATTATTGACTCAGGAACGCTGTTCTGATTACGGTCGTGACTGTTGGATATAGCGTTTATATCACAATTATTGACTCAGAAACACTGTTCTGATTACGGTCGTGAATGTTGGATATAGCGTTTATATCACAATTATTAACTCAGAAACGCTGTTCTGATTACGGTCGTGAATGTTGGATATAGCGTTTATATCACAATTATTGACTCAGCAACTCTGTTCTGATTACGGTCGTGAATGTTGGATATAGCATTTATATCACAATTATTGACCCAGAAACTCTGTTCTGATTACGGTCGTGAATGTTGGATATAGCGTTTATATCAGAATTATTGACTCAGAAACGGTGTTCTGATTACGATCGTGAATGTTGGATATAGCGTTTATATCACAATTAATGACTCAGAAACGCTGTTCTGATTGCGGTCGTGAATGTTGGATATAGCGTTTATATCACAATTATTGATTCAGAAACGCTGTTCTGATTACGATCGTGAATGTTGGATATAGCGTTTATATCACAATTATTGACTCAGAGAAGCTCTTCTGATTACGGTCGTGAATGTTGGATATAGCGTTTATATCACAATTATTGACTCAGAAACTCTGTTCTGATTACGGTCGTGAATGTTGGATATAGCGTTTATATCACAATTATTGACTCAGAAACGCTGTTCTGATTACGTCGTGAATGTTGGATATAGCGTTTATATCACAATTATTGACCCAGAAACGCTGTTCTGATTACGGTCGTGACTGTTGGATATGGCGTTTATATCACAATTATTGACCCAGAAACGCTGTTCTGATTACGTCGTGACTGTTGGATATGGCGTTTATATCACAATTATTGACACAGAAACGCTGTTCTGATTACGTCGTGACTGTTGGATATGGCGTTTATATCGCGATTATTGACTCAGAAACTCTGTTCTGATTACGGTCGTGACTGTTGGATATAGCGTTTATATCACAATTATTGACTCAGGAACGCTGTTCTGATTACGGTCGTGACTGTTGGATGAGTGTAGCGCGTTTGAGTATCGCAATCGTTGACTCAGAAACTCTGTTCTGACGGTCGAATGTTGGATATAGCGTTTATATCACAATTATTGACCTAGAAACCTGTTCTGATTGCGGTCGTGAATGTTGGATAAGTATGTTTATTTCACAATTGGTTGACTCAGAAACTCTGTTCTGATTACGGTCGTGAATGCTGGATATAGCGTTTATATCCAATTATTGACTCAGAAACTCTGTTCTGATTACGGTCGTGAATGTTGGATATAGCGTTTATATCACAATTATTGACTCAGAAACTCTGTTCTGATTACGGTCGTGAATGTTGGATATAGCGTTTATATCACAATTATTGACTCAGGAACGCTGTTCTGATTACGGTCGTGAATGTTGGATATAGCGTTTATATCAAAATTATTGACTCAGAAACGCTGTTCTGATCACGGTCGTGATTGTTGGATCTGGCGTTTACATCGCAATTATTGACTCAGAAATTGAATGATAACGGCTGTCTGCTGAATGTTGAATTATGACGAATTAATATTCTGATCTACATGTATATCTTTAACACTGAATATTTTTGCTGACCTTAATGCTGATCTTTTCACAAATATGAGCGAAAATATGTCACCAGTACGAGGCACTTAGTCAGAACAATATAAAAATCTAATTGGATTTTTTTACTCGAACGTATCCATATCTAAACACTAGAAATGGAATATGATTGGGTCGGTTTAGCTTACGTCAAGTCAACTAGTCTTGTTACAGGAGTGTGATTATAGAACGAAAAAATATACTGAGATGAGGTATGTCGGTCTGCTCGACTGACGAGTTGCCCTTGCGGCAATCTAGACTTTTTGCTCTTGCTTACCTTTGCAATGAAAACGCACGAACAGCTATTTGATAGCGCCAGCCAACCAATGAGATTTTTGCGCTCATGCCAATCAACTGACAAGCAGACTACCGCCCATGTTGGTGGATTGTCCATATAAGGGATAACACCGATGCTGTCTGCAGTTATCCTTTCTCAGTTGATGTGAGAAGACATACAGTCATGGCATTCGTGGTAAGACTCGTCAATGTTTTTTTTATCTAATTTATCAATAATTGTAACATATAACTAAACTGTACTAATCAGTCTATGTTCATTGGAGCGTGTCAGGACAACATTCCAATTCATCGATGTATTTGTATAGTGACAGATTTTATCGAATAAGTTTTTGTCAGTTATAAATTTAGAAAATATAAACAATAATTGCTTGGCTGTACAATCCAGTTCTGTTACAGGATCCCACCGTCTTAACAATTATGATTGAGAATTCAGATTGCCATATATACCATAAATTGGCATCTAATAAGTGTACATGCCCAAGCCCTATGTTATAGGCTACACGTAAATATGTATCAAAGTTAAGTGCTCAAAACTTGAATGAATCACAAAAAAGCTCGAGCTATCGACTGGGTTGGGAACTTAAAGTTGGACTTTGATAGTGTAATGAGTGTCTGGCCTGATGTCTCAACTGAACCGACTTTACTTCCTCACTTTGAGCGAGAAATTAGTCTTTTACATTAATAGATATTACCGCTTTCATTGTACCGGTGACTAATAGCCCAATATTCTAACTTCGAATCGTTTTTATTTAGGCATTGTTCTGTATCATCAATGCAGTATACGGTATACACGTAGTTTAATGCATTGGTAATTCCTGTTGCTAATACACAATGTTCTGTATTCTGAGGATAGGACGGATTATCTGAAAGATACCGCCTGCCAGGAACCCATATAAGTCAGTGTTCTGCTACATTCGAAGGTTGATATCATCTTCTTTCTTTGCAGATGAAACTCGCACTCTTAGCAGTGTTATGCGCGGTCCAGATATCGTTGTCTGTACAGCAATTGAAGCTATTCTCCTTCTGTAATCTCGAACAAACCGATGTTTTCGTAGATCCATCCATTATCTCAGAAGAAGCGGCCGCAGCCCAGGGCCGCCGTTATCCAGCGTAAGTTTTTCTTTTTTATGAAAATGGTTTCTGGACGAATATAACCTCGATATATTGACGGTATTTTACTCAGTTGCTAGATTTAAAGGCTTGTGTTTAATTCCTCAATTGTATGCAGTCGAATGTGGCGTGCCCATGTTACCTATTATGTGACTAACATATTCTGTGAAACAGCACAGTTCATCGAATGATTACAATAGATACGGTAACGATTTCTCTATATTAAGATGTCTGAGACGTATTTGTGAAGATTCGAGTCATTCAATTCCTTCTGGCTCCCATCATTGCATACAATCGTTTTATAACTCTTTAATTAAATCAACATTCATCTTTTAATTATTTTCAGTGCCGCAATTTCCCAGGCACTCGCCCGTTCGCCCGCCAGAAGAGCTTTCATAGAAGGTGTGCAACAGGCGCAAACCAGAAATGTCCAGGCTTCAGCAGCACGATCAAGATCAAAGAGGTAGGCAACAGCATCTAAGGCACTCCCATATGAGGATTTATAATCATATATTCTGCATCTTCACATTGCAAGTTAAATACTCCAATAACGTTCCGTCATTTACCTTGACCTAATGAATGGAATAAATGGTTCAAACCGTAAGTTTTACGCACGTGATGTCAATAGTCAATCAATATGAGCCATTCGGAACTCCCGAGCGAAAATCTACGAAGGGGACCGATTCTACGGACATCTCAAACCGGAGATCCCCGAGAAGTTGCGAATGAATATGAGCTTGCCAACACCATGCAACGCGGATTTGCTTTGGTGCCCGTGTGATTTTCAAATATATGGCAAGTGGTGGTTGTGTAGCCTATTAATTTTCAAACGAAAAATGTTCACTTCCTTCGAGTAGCCAATCAAATTTGAATTTCAAAGCGGTCATAAAGCAAAACACATGTTCTGATGAGAATACTTTTTGATGATGTCAGAGCTCTAAAAATATTCTGTGGTTCATATTACGAGAAATGCAAAGTAGTATTCTGATCAGAAAATGTGTTCTGTTCAGTCAAGGCAAAACGGTATTCGACTTGGGTAGGCTATGCGAAGATATCCTGGAAACATATAGAAATAAAACATTACCGGACTGAGTATACACCGGGTATATATGCCAATATAGTTACAATATATTACATAGCGTATAGGCACATATATCCCGGTTAAACAACATAGCGATAGTATTTTATTTCATAATTTTTAATTAATACATTAATAGACCAGTAGTTTGCGAGTGTCTTACACATAATGGTACAGATGCCAATGAATGTTTAATACTACATGTATATAGCATAGGGCCTATAATATAGATTTACAATTCATGAAGATATAAAAGTTTGCATTATGCGTGCAGGTATGGGAATTTCCCCCAGTTCTGTAAATTAATCACTTTTCAATGTATCATCGTATATTTGCAGTTTTTCACTTGATTTCTCGGCTTCCAAATTTGGAAACAACTTTGCAGTATATTTTCATTGACCCATGGAATATATAGTTCAACGAAACTCATATGCATGGATTAAGAATACAGCTAATCAGCTATATACGGATTTGATATATTTGAAACATCACGATGTCTGCCGGCATCATTGAAAACTGTTCACCGGTTCTGTCACTCAGGCAAAAAGATTATATGTGTATATATACTATGGTCTATTGTTTTAAGCTGGTACTAATGCTATTATATGAATATGGTGTTTAGAATATGGACGCGGAAATTCTTTAATGAACGACGGTTGAATATTGAATGACGGACTATAGACGCTTGTATTGCAGATATTCTCTCTCGAATTGTTCGATCAATGATGTTGCATGAAGTTGAAATAACAGTGCATCACGGGATATTTCCGGTTTTGGAAGTACTTCATTGGTCAATTTATATTTTCGAAAAGAAATCCGGGATTTTCATTGGCGTGTGAAGACAATTAGAAGAAAACCAGCCAATCATAACGTTTCTGTACTGATTCATTTCCAAACGTCAAACTGATCAGTTTGATCGATTATGATTTTTTTGATAGGCATTTAGAAGTCGGCGTATATAACACAATGCTATTCTATGGATAAGAACTTCTTTATTGCTGTGGAGCTGACGTTTCGTTGGAGATATTCCAACTTTTTCATTAGCTTTGACAAATTTGGAAGTATCTCCAACGAAACGTCAGCTCCACAGCAATAAAGAAGTTGTTATCCATAGAATAGCATTGTGCGATTATGAATACCTCTCACGGTTGACGATGTGGATCGATCGGTTTTTGAAAGCTCATCTCAATTCAATATACACTTTAAAAAATGTTCTGTTGAAATTCTGTTGTCTGAACGATAACAGAATAAAATTCTGTCATTTTTATGCTACTGTTATTAAGTTTTGTTATTTCAACACAAACATTCTGTTATTTTAATATAATCTCGTATAGAAATAACAGATTTTTCTGTTGCATGCAACATAATTGTTCTGTTATCACTCAGACAACAGAATAGATTTAGAGTGTAATTTAAATATCAGAGTTAATCTATATTTTGTCAGATTTGGGCATGTAACTGAATCAATGTTGTCCCTTATTTTTGCTAACCAGATCTGTAGGTTCCAGGTTCATGGCCCCAACCCATACTGAAGGCATGTGTGCTCCCGCAGAAAAACGTATCTTGTACTCTCTCCATACTGGATCGTTCTGCTTCGTTGTCCAGCCTCAGGTTCTATTATACTACGATTGCGCACAGTAAGTCTTTATTCATACATTCTGCTATCCACCAAAGTTGTCCAGTGGGACTGATGTGTTTAAGCTTAACCAGAAGCAAATGAACTAATTATTTTGTTTCTGGTTTTACACATGGAATAAAACACATTCTCCATGATGCTTTCGGACGATTCCGGTACACATCTGTACAGCGTCGATGTTTCTTTTTGAGCCAACGTCGAAACCTTGACCATCTTGCCTGGTAGATCGCGTCCAGCCCACTATCAGTACATATGAGTCTGTTGTAGATCGCTTTGTCCAGCCCACTATCAGTACATATGCGTCTGTTGTAGATCGCTATGTCCAGCCCACTATCAGTACATATGAGTCTGTTGTAGATCGCTATGTCCAGCCCACTATCAGTACATATGAGTCTGTTGTAGATCGCTATGTCCAGCCCACTATCAGTACATATGAGTCTGTTGTAGATCGCTATGTCCGGCCCACTATCAGTACATATGAGTCTGTTGTAGATCGCTATGTCCAGCTCACTATCAGTACATATGAGTCTGTTGTAGATCGCTATGTCCAGCCCACTATCAGTACATATGAGTCTGTTGTAGATCGCTATGTCCAGCCCACTATCAGTACATATGAGTCTGTTGCAGATCGTTATGTCCAGCCCACTATCAGTACATATGAGTCTGTTGTAGATCGCTATGTCCAGCCCACTATCAGTACATATGAGTCTGTTGTAGATCGCTATGTCCGGCCCACTATCAGTACATATGAGTCTGTTGTAGATCGCTATGTCCAGCCCACTATCAGTACATATGAGTCTGTTGTAGATCGCTATGTCCAGCCCACTATCAGTACATATGAGTCTGTTGTAGATCGTTATGTCCAGCCCACTATCAGTACATATGAGTCTGTTGTAGATCGCTATGTCCAGCCCACTATCAGTACATATGAGTCTGTTGTAGATCGCTATGCCCGGCCCACTATCAGTACATATGAGTCTGTTGTAGATCGCTATGTCCAGCCCACTATCAGTACATATGCGTCTGTTGTAGATCGCTATGTCCAGCCCACTATCAGTACATATGAGTCTGTTGTAGATCGCTTTGTCCAGCCCACTATCAGTACATATGCGTCTGTTGTAGATCGCTATGTCCAGCCCACTATTAGTACATATGAGTCTGTTGTAGATCGCTATGTCCAGCCCACTATCAGTACATATGAGTCTGTTGTTACCATGGTTACATTATACTATGTCATGTTATGGTCAGTATATACACTGGAAGTTGCTTTGCTGATTGGCTGAAATGTACAGTGGCATTTACCAGGAACACGATTCATTTCCAACCATGATAGACAGGGTTCACACGCCTCCTGGAAACTCCTGGAATTTAATTCCTAACCAGGAAAGTCCTGAAAAATGTTTACAAATAAAGTTAAACTCATGGATGAACTACAGTTTCGTATTCTGGGAGAACCAGCGATCTGATACCACGACTTAATGTGCCAAAATTTATTCCTGAACTTCATTAATTTGCTCAATTTTTTGCAAGTTATTGTACTAAAGACCCCCACAAAATTTAAATTATTGAGCTGGAAAATCCTGGAAAACCCTCGAAATTTTATCCTGCTGTAAGTTTATGAAAATACCACTGGTTTGTGACAAATTTGGCACAAAACCCTTTTGATTTCCACACAAAATGTTGAACACAAAATTGTGTTTACAGTTTAAGAGGTTCAAATTTCTCCCTGGAATAACTGTCCCCATTTCTAATCCAGAAACCCAGAAATTGGGGAATGGGGTGGGGTAGGGGGACAGATAATCTTAAATCTGTGTGATTCACTTTGGGAATTGCAAGATAAATGTATACTATATATTATAACCTGTCAGACTGTTTAATGACAACATTTGAATCGGATTATCCTGCTTATATTGCATTAACAATTCAATTAACCTTTACTAAACTCCAATGTTCACCCAATAAAAGTGAATTAAATTAAATTAAATAAAAGAAAAATAGTAGTAAAAAAATAACCAATTTAATTTATCCAACAATTTGGATCCAATGATGAATTCGCCGAGAAAGTTTGTTCTTGACGCGCAATTTCAATAACAGTTTTAATAATGTTTGGAATATTCTAAATTGTGATGTTTCTATTTTCTTCTTATTTCAGGTCTCAATGCAACGTAGAGAACTCATACCCCTACTACCATCAGTACAGGTGTGAACCAGAAACTTATGTCTACGTAACAGCAGTTGTCTACTGTAGCGATCCCCCGTTTATGCGTGACCAAGTCTTCTTCGTTTCTGTAAACTGTTGTTGCAAAAAATACTGGTGTGATATTAACAACAAGTTCGATACTCCCAGATTAGCATAAACGGATACAAAAAAAAATGGTCTGGTGTGTTTGTAAATTTTGGTATAATTTATTTCGTCTAAAGAAGTGTTCATGTGACTCTTAACATACTATAGCTATATCGTGAAGCAACGACACTGCTCTATGTGTCTCCTAACAAACTATAGCTATATCGTAAAGCGACGTGTCGCACCGTTCCTGATCATCTGTAAGTTCAGCAACCATCAAACAGAACTCTTCGACAACAGTCGAACTGTACAGTATTCGAGCTACCATATGTTTTATTTCCTTCGCTTCGCAAAAAACAACCACACAACCCCGTCCAGGTTAAACGACGCTTGTGTGATTCAAAACAGAGCGTAGTGGGAATTTTACCCCATCGCATAACACTCAAAACATGTTGGCTTGCAAGAAGCAAACATTAGCTTTCCTTGAAAAGACTTTCCTATTCGTTGATATTATTATTTATTGTTACCACAAGTCATATGTCACACGTATATGTATATTTTTCACATTATTTTGTATAATATCGCTGGTTTTAGCCAGATAAATAAATAAATCGCTGATTTATGTTCCCAAAGAACTTGTTATCTTATCTCTCTCCACAGAAGCTCGTTATCTCTCCCCACAGGAGCTCGTTAGCCTGGTTAATTGATTAATTATGTTCATTTGGGGAGTGTGGTTAATCAGGTTGATTTGAGGGAGTTTTCTTGGCGACCTCGGACCCCACTCCCCCAGCTTCCCCGCAATCAATATAATTAACAGATCAACAACGGAAACGAGCCCCTGTGGCTGTCCCCATGCGCATGCCCACCATCACCGCATTGTTAATGGAACTGTGCCAAGTCTGAATCGTTAATTATAAGTGTGAAAGGAAAGACAGTCCTTTACGAATTTTAATCTGCTTGCTATCTATTAAGTAGTAGAGTTATATTGGAAAAACACAGAGTCGGTCCAGGATTCTGCTTCCTTTCACATCGGTACAATGTTAATCTTAATAACTCAATCTCCTATCAGTGCTCCCCTATCGAATATATGTTGCTCCAAATGGGGGGAGCAGATAGAATTGAATTTTAATCAGATTGAGTAACTCTGAAAGTGGGTATCACCTTCCTGACAGACTTGTAATTTCTTTGTTACCCTCGATAGAGAGAAAACCAAACGTTGTTTCTGGTTGATTGAGACAGCATGTGGGGCCGACTTGGTGAGTTTCTGGATATGAATAGATGGTGGGGTTTACTCTAAATCGAACTCATCAGCGCGTTTAGCCAAACCACAACGCCAGCCCGCTGTGACGTTCGAATTTTCACTATAGTTTGAATTTCATCGCTGGACTAGCTATACATTAGAAGTTCGACTTCGGATACCGACATGCTAATTCAAAACAACCGCGGGAAGGCGGTCGTGGGTGGGGGCGGGGGAGTCAACGACGCGAGAACTCATTCGAATCATAAAAAAAATCCAGGTAAACCCTGTGCGAGGATTTAGGATTAACCACACCGAGAAGTGTAACGATGCCTGAATCCGTCTTGGTCAAATTTCATTCTGTAGAGGCATCTTAAAATGTAAGAGACTCGGAGCAAGTCTGTATTGTCACTGTACAACGTGGCGGTATATTTTTGAGAAAAAAAAGCATATACACTCATAAACAAATACCTGTCGTCAATACCTGTCCTGTTACCTTGGAAGCACAATCAATATCATAACGCATACAGCCTGGTCATCCCATATCAAGCGCGAAATAACATGGAAGGTATTGGCGTATAACATGGAAGGTATTGGCGTATAACATGGAAGGTATTGGCGTATAACATGGAAGGTATTGGCGTATAACATGGAAGGTATTGGCGTATAACATGGAAGGTATCGGCGTATAACATGGAAGGTATTGGCGTATAACATGGAAGGTATTGGCGTATAACATGGAAGGTATTGGCGTAAACGTTTTAATTTTGAACGGAGGTTCTTCAAATTAACACATGCAATCAGTCTAGATATTTATCAAAGTGCCAGTAACTGGCAAATTCAGCGCCGATATATTGAGGGGAAAGGTCGAGAATAGGTGCTGGAAGACTGAAAACCGACTGACTGATTGCTGAATATAAAGCAAAGGCGTCTATGAGGAGTCGTTGTGTGAGATCGACCCCTCCAAGCACCCAATCGTAAGTGTTTTTCTTATTTTGGACAAGTTAACACAGTACTGGGCTCTCCAATATGTAAGCACAGGAAATGTCACCCTTTCAAGAAATCCTGGCAACGCCCATGCATATAGTCTGAACAACCGAGTCCTTCGTTAACATAGCTTGATCGCGCAGGTTCACTGGCGCAGAAGAGCCAATTGTCCTCCAATATCGCCGTACCAAACTCATACCCTTTTCCATGGTAAAATCCGTAAACGACGAGCTTGCCCATTTTGAACCGGCTCATGAGGCAACTTCCTGAGCATATTTGCATTGTGTGGGAGGAGGTGTATGCGTTTAAGGCCACGTCATATCCAACTATTTGGGCCATTAAAAGCCATGTCATATATCCAACTATTTGGGCCCTTATGTTAGGAGCATTCACTTCTCTCCGAATACAATGACGAGGTCAGAATAGCTAGGATCGGAAAGAAAATGTCCAGGACACTGCTAGAACAGTAATAATAAATTTGCATTTAGACGCAAATCGACAGATATATGTGCATCAATCATATACAAGTTTCACAGCGGTTTGTGGTTGTGTTCTCCGGTGCGAAGGGAATCCCAAACGTTGACACTCGTTGTTTTTCCGAAGTCATTGAAGACTACCATTTCCAACGCGGAAATCCTGAAGATAAAGCTTGCTACTTTGAAGCTCTTCGAATGTACTCTCGGAAACGAAATAATACTATGACAAGGCGACTGCCCAATGAATCTTTACAAACGACAACAGTCTATACAATAAGCCAACTTAAAGGAAATCCGAATACCAGACTGACTAGAGCTGCTCTCATATTTCAGAGACTAAAAGCGACAGTTCTAAGCGAATCATCAACTTGACTACATAGAATGTTGTAATATTTTTCAAAAGGCTCTGGTGTTTTTATTGTCATACAATGTCGCGTTAAATGTCAGAAATCCGATTTTCTTGAGGTCATTACAACAACGTTACGGACCGATCGGAGAGCGGACTTTTGATCATTGACCCTGGCTTATGGACTGACGCTAAATGCATTCATGGTTTACGCGTGAACACGCACATCGGAACAAAGATTCACATGAGTCAAATTAAGTAGCTCAAATAATCTCTAAGTAACGATAGTAACCTTTGTACCATTTCGTTGATAGTTGAGCTCGATCTTCATGGAAAATGATAACGCTGATTCTATTATTCTATTATTCGCGAAAATAAACGGATATGGATGATCATATATGGTTATACATGCATAGCTTCTTATATATGTTTTAATATCAAATAAATGGTAAGTAAATACAGCGTAGATAATAAGAAATTAATAGAGCGTGTTGGGCACGTGGGTAGGTTTATCCTTTTTCAGCTTGTCGTCAGACTGTTGCAGCCGCAGGAGAAATCATAAAACGTTCCCCTTTTTTTGTTGTTATAATAAATAGTTCATAAACAAAATAAGCCCTCGGAGAACTGATGTAGCCCACGAAATTGCGAACAAACAGGATGCAATTCCACGTTCTTTTACGGTGACATTTGTTTTGAATTTTGTTAAATTACATTATTATATCCTGGTGTTATATTATCATTAGATGAAAAAAAACCATGTTATCCAGGTTGATCAATTGGTTTCAAACCAGATAAAAATTAGTATCAACCCAGGTTGAAATCAATGTTAACGCCAGTGTGAATTAAACTACTGAAAATAATTTACTGCCCCGTTGAAATTGATATAAGGAAACAAGGTTTTAAATGGGTTAAAAGATAAGAGTCGGACATTCTTTCCTAACGGAACGTCTTTCCTTTTACACTGGCAAGGCATCATGATGCCTGTTCGTTTATTGAGGACCACTGTAGCCACACTTCCTAGAGCAATTTCCGCCTCCATAATCGACATAACGTTTTCATGAGACAGTACTAACCCAAACTCCAAGCTGGAATAAAATAAGATTTCAGTGATACCGTGCGAATCTCTAGCGACATCCTGAGTAGTATATAATGCTCAAATAATGCACGAAGCGCAAGAACATGGATGCGCAGCGAGGATAGTACAAGGAATCCACCAGGTCAGCCTGCAGTCGAAAGTATATCAGACAATCACGAGTTGAGGCTGGGCGAAGTAGATCATCAGGGGAACTGGCTGTCTGTGGGAAAGTATGTCATCAGCCGTCTGCGCAAGAAACCGGTGCTGACAGGGAACTTTCTTCCACGGCATCAGGGTAGCGTACATGATGCGGTTATAGAAGTTTCTCCAAAATTAGTGCAGAAGGCGGTGAGCTTGGAATGAATTTAATGTTAAACTAAGCGGTTTAGTACAGCCAACCTGCGACATTGGAGGACATCTAAGAAACACCAATGAGAGACCCGGGCGTCAATGAGGAATCCAGTGGAATGCGCCTCTGTGTGTGCATAAAAGCCTTCGGCGAGACGATCAACCCTGTACATTCATCACGCATACCACCATGCGCGCCACCAACATTTGATATATGAACGCTGACGAAATTATTGACGCAGCACTATGCCATGCCGGGGGACAATGATCACTGGCTCTTAATTGGACCTTGATTGCCAGGTAACATCTCATGGTCCTGGTCCTGCCTGCGACAGCAGAGGGGAAACCCACTGAATTCTCACCCACCACCTGGACCACGCCGCGACTATTTCTGTAACGCCGACGCACTCGCCGGAGGTAAAATGACGAAAGAAATACGAGTCACAACACGAACATGATCCACATGAGAAAGTAGATGGAGAACTGGTTTCCGGACTATTTCGATGTCAGCCTGGGGCCATCTAGAAGACACCGATTCATTGGTGTCTGTCCACTCCGACGAAGCGATGCAACATGGTTTGGAGACCTTCATTCCGGCTGGAGTATTCGAAATCCGCCTTTCATACAGCATTGTTCGTATGTTGTACCGGCTTCTTATTCAACATATTAAGCCAACTTCGTCATACATATCTCTATACCTGTTGACAGAGGACCTCCTCGATGACCTCCTCGTCTCAGTCTCAGACCCGTGCTGGGACCGACACCCCACCGTTCTAGTGACGATGTTCTTATCAGGTCGGAATGGGAAAGAGGTGTCCAAGTTGAAAGAGAAAATTTGCCGCCTGCCCAGCTAGCAAGCCAGAATTGGCACGACAGCGGCACTGATATTGGTCCACTAGCGGCTTTGCTCACTGAATGTTTGCCGGTCCATGTTTGGCTCTTCAACAACCACGTGCTAGATTTGAGCCTATGGTGGACCGACAGTGGAAAATAGTTAGCAAGACGTTGTTGACAACGGACCGGCAAACATCCAGTGAGCAAAACTTCTGGGGAGACGTGGCTGGTCCATATTTTGCTTGCTAGCTGGGCTGTGACATTGGACGGGACTATTTCTAATCCCGTGCACAGTATTGACCCCTTCATGGTTCGTGCATTTATAAAGCGCCGTCAGTTTCGCCCTTTAGCCCATAACTGCAACTCTCATGGATCATCACTCGCTCAGCTAATTACTCAGCGTACTCCCATATACAACAACAACAACAACGACAACAACAAAAACACTCAACAAAAACGAGCCAGGTTATGTGCTCTTCCGAGGACTTGATTGACCATGAAAAGGGCCGTTTGCATGTGGGGTTGTATCTTCACCGCAAACATTACCACGGACTGTGCCCGAGGACAGGCGCTGATGTAGGTGGGCATGCACTCATGGCACATACATAATGTCGTTAGTCATTAAAACAGACGAAATTGGCTTGTGCTCTGCATGCAGATGACACGACTCGTTGGGGCCGCCGTCTCTTCTTCTCTATCGGGGAGCTCAAGTCCTGCATGAATGCTGTTTAATTCACGTCTATACATATGGTTGCTAAAAGGAAAAGCTTGTATCTGCACATATGTTCGATTATAACTAGGAATTTATTCTGAATATCGAAAATATTTTAAAGGTTTGAAGGTATTCTTTCATATGATATTGATGGCTATCGCATATGCATCAAACGGACTACGCCCAAGAGAACGTAATCTGGCCAATAATAGTTCTTCACAGAAACATTAAAATTAACGGCACTTAAATGGAGCTTTGGAGGAATGTTTTGGGAATATGACTGGAACAATGTTGCTGTTCATATAGATACCTCCTCAATCAATGAAGCCGAGACGGCATTGGATCAAATCGTTGGCAGACATCCCAATTTATATCAGATATGGATCTGGTAAGTCAAACACAGGCGTGAGATATTTTGGAGCAATACATTTGTGACATTTATTGCAGCTAATGCCCTGGCAAGATATAGGCGATGCCCACTTCACGCTGAGTAGCCATATAGCGCGCTACGCATTGTACTAGACGTTACGCAGGCTGATGTCCTTCCTAGGCAGGTCACAGCTCCGTCTAGGACGGGATTGGTTGGAAGATTTTCCATAAATTATTTGCTTGCTAATTGTTTAAGTTGTGGTGAAACAGAGGTCTGTGTCTCACCATTCGAAAATATACACAGTTGAAAAGATAAAACACGCTTTCAATCATTAGTGTGTTTAAATGGTTTGGCGGTAATGTTCACCCAGCTCAGCATAACTCCTAGTCAGCGTAACTAATTTATTGTGATAAGCGACCAAGTTATACAGGAATACACAGCTACGGTAGTAACACACCCCGGAGATTCAGTTCTCCATCCCTTGTGTGCTTTGGCATGACATTCCATCCCGTGGAGCATGTTTTCCATCCTGTGGAGCAAAACATGGCCGAAAGTACACGTTTTTCGGCCTCTCCAGACAGAGTGCAAGATACCGATGAACGGGGGAGGAGGTAGGTTGATAATCATGTAGCCTATCAGGGGCCTATTTAATCAAAGAAAAGTTGTGATCACAATTCCCTCTCTGTCAAGATCCCGTTTTCCGTAAATAAGCTACACAGTTAGAGCTGTTGTGGGTATTTTGACTGACAAGCCCGCATTATACCCCCGATTGGAGTCATTTTTATCACATGGTCCGTCCGTTTTCAATGAAATATACTGCCAATGTTACTAGTATATATATCTGTTGTTGTGAGGTCAGTTAAACTGACTTGAGAACCGCTGATGAACTCAGCTGAACTAATTGTATCGCGGTAGTCCATACCACGGAGCACGACAAGCCATCCCTTGGAGCCAGAAAAACTTGAAAGAATTGATTTCATTGCTATTGCGATTCCTGAATTTCGATGTTGAAGAATTGAAAACGAAATAACTTCAGCATTTCATCCACTAGCATGACTAGCCCGGTTATTGGGCACGTTTTATGAATAAGAGTCTGCAGGTCGGCCATGCAACCATGTATGGCCAAGAAAGTAACACTGAATTAAAGACTACATCTTTAGTCATAAATCGTCATAAAAAAATATTGAAGAAAAAATACGGAGAGAGACTAGGAATAGTTGAAACGCAGGGACCATCCACGGTATGAAAATGTTTGCTGCCAGTTATTGGACGCTTTTTCAATGATGGATTTATTTGAAAACTAATCAACTTACTGTCAAATTGTTTGTCCCACAGTGTAAAATTAAATTTGTATTACAGTTGTCATGTAATATTCCCAGAAAATAGCCAAACTGCATCTATAGGTGTCCAATAATAGGGCCTGTCCAATAACCGGGCAGTCATGCTAGTGGATTTTTGGCCCGATTAACCACCAACAGGCCGGACTAGGAATATTATTTGTATTGTTAATACACATAACATAAATTGCGGACGTTACCGTAGACCCATCATAAATCTCGGGTCAACGCACTCGTCACTTTGTGCGCTGTGGGTTGTGACATCAGGATTTTCAGCTCGAGCCAGGCAGTATTCAACGAGTGTTTTATTACGATGTCCATATCGAATGTTTCTATATTACCAAAGATAACAGAGGAAGGACTTCCTATGATTCACGCTCGATAACAGTAAAAAATATGACATTGACATGTATACCGTAGATCAATAATTTGCGGTACTGCGATTATTCGAGGTTTACAGACTGGTTTGTGCATGTTTTCAGCTTTATCATCAAACCAGTTAATGAGGTTTTTTTCTTACACAATGTTGGTCGTATCAAGAAGATTTGGGGCACAGTAATCCCAGAACTTTCCACTGAAGTTGCCGAAACTCATTCCGCTGTCAAATGTTGAAGCGCGAACTGTCTTTAGCAACAGTGTTTCGCCGTGCGCTAACGGGGGACAACTGCGCTCAGGATGGTGCACTATTGCCTTGAGACCGTGCGCTATCGCCTCGAGACCGTGCGCTATAACCTCGAGATCGTGTTTCATCACCTCTAGACAGTTAGCTACTGCAGAATATGTAATAGTTCTTGTGCTATACATGTAATATGGGGAATTACAGAATATCATACAACCAATCAGGATGAACAATTACGGTATCAGGTTTTATAACAAAGGAGGGGTTCGCTTTATACGCCTGTCACACTGTACTGCGATCAGCCGTCGACCGCTTTGCGCTCCCGGAATTTTTCACTAAAGCGCAGTGACATCGCCGAAAATTGTGAAATCCATGACACCAGGTAGCTTACAGTAGCTTACAGTACGTTCTTGACTCGCTTATTACGCTCTCACTGCGACCCTATGGGTTCCTAGTTTGATCATCAGTGCGCTCTCAATGCGCTCCCACTGCGCTCTGTATGCTCTCAGTGCGTTCAAGTCGCTGCCGCTTCGCTCTCACTACGCTCTCAATACCTTTGCAACTCGTTCATTGCGCATGTTCCCCTCCTTCTCCTTCTCCTTCTCATGATGTTGACAAGGGCCTGGTCATCCTGTGCCTGTTGAGCTTGCATATGTGCTAACTGCTGTACAATTAGCACATTCTGCCTGTCTGCGGCCATGGTCAAGAGCAGATGCACACTGATTGTGTATAGACGATGGAGCTGTATTTATACCAAAATATGTGTCGGGGTCAGTGGAAGTGGGATCGTAATAAGAACGCACTGTGAACCTATTGCAAACGTCGGAACAACGCCTTGGACGTATAACGAGCGTCATAGTCTCAGTGGCAGCGCAGTGTGGACGTAGACTGAGCGCAAACAAGCCCACAAAGCGTAGTAGAAGTGCAGTAACAGCGCAATAAGAACGGAAGAGGCACGTATTGAGAGCCCAATTAGCGTACAGCAGTCGCACACCAGTCGCAGGGGACGATTTCTGCGACCCCAAGTCGCTTCTATGCGTTGTTGCTACGTCCACGATATGCTCATGTAGTTCGCTTTGCGCTGCCATGGCGACTGTACTGCGTCATTACACCGTTCTCGTCAGAGCGCCGACCCGCTGCGCTTGTTTTGTGCATGCACAAAACAAGCGCCGAGGTTTGGCGCTCAAGGTAGCTCATGGCGACCCTCTCCCGTCCTTGACAGTTTCTACTGCGTCACCAAATCGTTCTCAGAGACCTTACTGCGCTTTGCCTCACGCTTTCATACTTTTCAGGTCTCAGTGGGAGCGCCAGCATGATCGCGGGTGAGTGTGACAGGGCCTTAGATGGATATTTTTCCCTTCAGAGTCGCTCTCTGCCGCTCTATTGTCTCGCTCCGAGCCGGCCGGTAAATTGTGACGTGATGCTCAGGTATTCCCCAACTCTTTGTCAGACAGGCGAGGCGAGTCTAATGGGAAATTCTGGTTCATATTCTCATACAGTTACCATTATTATTTTCATGAACGACCCAGATATTTACGAACAATAATCAGTTATATTAATATATAAACCGAAAACTGAAAAATCACTGCCAAAAGTTCAGCGAACAATAATTAAGGAAGTAACTGCAAAAGAAAAGAAAAAAAAACATACTGGCACATGCATAATCACTTGGGAAAGCAAGCGTCACCACTTGTTGAGGGTCATTTCCTTAATAAAGGCCTTGATATAAGACAAGTTTAACCGTATAACTTTTCAATTCATAGTTACAACTTTCCGCTGCCCTAAGACGAAATACCCTTATGTAGAAATTATATATGTGTAACAATTAATTTTTTGCTCTGCTGGATCGTCAGAATATTCAAATACTGAACAAGTGGTCTGACTGTGTGTGTGGAGTTGCTTGTGTGCAATTCTATTCGCGAATTATCATAAAATAAGAGATTATGTGCGTCAGGGGTTCGCTGTCTTTATTTCACGTCAGTAGTATATAAAGCGTAAATTCCCGCCGATTTATGCAAATTTGTGGCGGTCACGTGGCGGCTCTCGTCCAATCAGAAGCGAGTATTTCAAATTGACCAAAAAGCTACCTCCAGCACAGGAGAGTTCCAATTTTTCCAGGTCAAAAATAGTTCCATGTATTCATCCGCGGTGATGCGGTTTTGGCGGTGATTCGGTCTCGGGAAAAAGCTTCCGCGGAGAAAAAGTAGTCCCTAGATAAAATGGTCCGATGGGGTCGAGTGAGGTATCAAAGTGAAGCTTAGGTGAAGGGGCATCTAATGGGCTGGGTGTGGGGTTGACATAGCGGCCTTCTGCGCATGCGCGGTGGCCGAAGGGTATGGAAATAGCCGTGTTGGAGCTAGCGAAGCCCCTAGTGGACCGATGGGGTCGAGTGAGGTATCAAAGTGAAGCTTAGGTGAGGGGGCATCTAATGGGCTGGGTGTGGGGTTGAAATATCGGCATTGTGCGCATGCGCGGTCGCCGAAGGGTATGAAAATAGACATTTTGGAGCTAGGGGAGTCCCTAATGGTCCAATGGGGTCGAGTGAGGTATCAAAGCGAAGCATTCATGAAGGGGCATCTAATGGACTGGGTGTGGGGTTTAAATATCGGCATTGTGCGCATGCGCGGTGGCCGAAGGGTATGGAAATAGCCGTTTTGGAGCTAGGGGAGCCCCTAATGGTCGAATGGGGTCGAGTGAGGTATCAAAGTGAAGCCTAGGTGAAGGGGTATTTGCTGGCTGGGTGGGTGCATGTAAAATTTTTCCTGAAAAAAAAAATACGGAACACGGACTTTATCAAAAAACCTGGGAAAATGCCTATATGGGGTATGAGGGGTATATAGGTCGCCGGGCTTAACGGGGCTTGTCTATCAACAGAGTTATCTTCCCCTAGTTCCAGGGTGGGTGTATGTAAAAATTTTCCTGAAAAAATACGGAATACGGACTTTATCCTAAATTACGGGAAAATGCCTATATGGGGTATGGGAGGTATAGGACCATCCTGGGAAACGTACTTCTATACATTTGCGGTAGGGTTGTGGGGTCTCGTTTTACTCGTCTCGTCATTTAGAACATGATAGGAAGTGTCCCCGTGCGAATCGGTGAAATTTTTGAAAAAGTCACCGAACCCCATATAGTCCCATACTGAGGGTATAGGATCAATGTTTGTCCCCCTGGGAAACGTACTTCTATACATTTGCGGTAGGGTTGTGGGGTCTCGTTTTACTCGTCTCGTCAAGACAAACATGATAGGAAGTGTCCTGGCACGAATCGGTGAAATTTTTGAAAAAGTACGATATAGCCCCATATAGACATATATATATATAAATATATATTCCCATACTGGGGTTATAGGTTCAATGTTTATCCTACTGGGAAACCCACTTCTATACATTTGCGGTAGGGTTGTGGGGTCTCGTTTTTCACGTCTCGTCATGTAGAACATGATAGGAAGTGTTGCGGAGCGAATCGGTGAAATTTTTGAAAAAAGTCACCAAGGCCTGGGTAGGCCCATAGGCCTATACTGCATGGCTATGGGTGTATAGGGCCATACGGGGTGGACATGTTGGAGTCTAGGTCAGTCCATGGTGGTCCAATGGGGTCGAGTGAGGTCTTATTTTGAAGCTCTCGTGGAGGAGCACTTGACTACACTAATGGTTCGTCCGTGTTCAATAGTCTGCGCATGCGCAGTCTAGCCCGTAATATAGAAACCAGGCATTTTGGGGGGTATGTGGGTGTGTGTTTGGGTTAGAGATGGACTATTCACGGTTCGAATGGGTCGTGGAAGGTGTCAAAGTGAAGCTTGTGTGGGTTAGAGTCAGGATGGCGTGTTTTTAAGTGCAAGTCGCGTCAATCTGCGCATGCGCAGCCTGGCCGTAGTAGAGAAAACAGGCATTTTTGGGGTATGTGGGTGTGTGTTTGGGGTAGAGATGGACTATTCACGGTCCGAATGCGTCCTGGAAGGTGTCATTTTGTAGCTCTCGGGGTGTAGACCCCGATTTGGGGCTGTTCACAGCATCTGTGACGTCATTGGTGACGTCATCAGTACGAGTAGTAGCGAAAGTGTGCATTTTGGGGCAGTACAGGAAGGTATTTGGGGTAGGGATGCTTCATCCTCAGTCCGAATGCGTCGTGTGGGGTGTCATCTTGTAGTTTTCGGCGTGCAGACCTCGATTTGAGGGCTGTCCACAGCATCTGTGACGTCATTGGTGACGTCATCAGTAGGAGTAGTAGTGAAAGTGAGCATTTTGGGGCAGTGAAGGATGGTATTTGGTGTAGAGATGCACCATCCTTGGTCCCAATGCGTCATGGGCGGTGTCATGTTGTAGCTCTCGGGGTGTAGACCCCAATTTGAGGGATAGCCACAGCATCTGTGACGTCATTGGTGACGTCATCAGTACGAGTAGTAGCGAAAGTGGGCGTTTTTTAGCAGTGAAGGTTGTTACTTGGTGTAGACATGGACCATCCGCGGTGCGAATGCGTCGTGTGAGGTGTCATCTTGTAGCAACGCCCACCAACGCCATTCTTAATGCTTCAACGCCCTGGTGAAATAGCTCAGAAGCTCTGATATTCCATGGAATTGTCACTAATTCTTCGAAATGCAGTGACGCCCGTCAACGCCCGTCGTTACACCTTAATACTCTAACATAACGCCATGATATAGACCGGAGAGAGAACAACAACAGCAACAACAACAACAAGGATGACACATGAGAGAACAACAACAACAAGAAGTTTTTTCGTATAGTTTATTCTCCCCAATGTTACATCATACCCACGCTGGGGGAGCCGCGTTGGGTATAATTACAATTCAAGAAGATTCTTGTCCAATCAGATGCCACCATTTGTATCTGTCATATTCGTTCCTGTCCGTTAGATGCATTCTCGGCTACTCTTGTCCAATCAGAAGTCGCCATTTCAGAAAGTTCCATCTTCGGCCATGTTCGCTCTGAACCGTTTGTTCTAATCGTCATTGGGCAGGCCAAGATATCGTTGAGGCCACATATACTCAGATAGTTGTTTGTGCATTCTGAGTATCTATCAGTGCATGGGTGAATACTTTCATCCGATGGGGATGGTGGTCAGTTTAACCACGAAGAACGTAACATTGGTCACCCTCTCCACTTGCCATTTTGTGTTTTGTCGTTGTTGTCGTACCCATTCCAAACTATCCACGCTGTCCAGTTCCTTCAGCATCGTCTCCAGTGACGCACGATGGATAATGGTGAAAGCCTGGTCAAACACCCGGGTATTATTGCTGGGATAAAAGTAACGGAGCTGGTCTGTCTCTTTATGGCGAAGAATGTATCCAAAAGTGAGATTTAACTTGAAGGTTGTATCTTGGTCGTTGAAGATGGCTTCCACGTAGCTACGTAGACGGATGTTTTCTTCCAACGGGAAATTATATAAGTCCAATATCGGGCGATGCCGATGAAAACAGTGTCGGATCATGTACCAATGGCGTCGATACATCTCACGCACTGGATGATCTTCGGGTAAGAGATCGCTGGGAACATCCACCGCATCTTCCAGAAAAGGTTCGATGTTGTCAGGCGTGTGACGCGAAACCGTAACGGTGGAGTCCGGCTGGAAATCCAGGCTCTTCTGAACTGTGGGTACAGGCGGGCTCTCCGTCATCGCATCACCCGTGGCGTTCGTCTCCCCGGGCTTATCTTCACTGGGTCTGACCTTTTGCGGCTCCTCTTCAGTAGGAAGCTGTCGCCCAAATCGT
>JAVTVY010047577.1:0-24785 GCA_036873755.1 Hanleya hanleyi | reverse complement strand
GTGTGTGTGTGCGTGTGCGTGTGTGTGCACGTGTGTGTGTATGCGTCTGTGTGTGCGTGTGTGTGTCGCCATATGCAGGTGCGCGCTCCTGTGATGCACCCTGTACCCTAGGATGTTCACGAATGTTCCACCATCCCGGACTTCTAACAGGCCCAGGTCCAGAAGCTCTCATGTCCTGCATGTGAATAGTCAGTCATACTGTGTGTGTGTGTGCATGTTTGCGTCTGTGTGTATGCATCTGGGTGAGTGTGTGTGTGTGTACGTGTGTATGTATGTGTCTGTGTGTATGTGTCTGTGTGTATGTGCGTATGCGTCTGTGTGTATACGTCTGAGTGCGTGTGTGTGTGTGCTTGCGTGTGTGTACGCGTGTGTGCTTGCGTGTGTGTGTACGCGTGTGCGTGTATGTCTATGTGTGTGTGTATGCGTGTGTGTGTATGCGTGTGCGTGTATGTGTATGTGTGTGTATGCGTGTATGTGTGTATGTGCGTGTATGCGTCTGTGTGTATGCGTGTGCGTGTATGTACGTGTGTGTGTGTATGCGTATATGTGCGTGTATTCGTCAGTGTGTATGCCTGTATGTGTATGTGTGTGTGCGTGTGTGTATACCTGCGTATGCGTGTGTGTATGCATGTGTATATGTCTCTTTGTGTATGTGTGTGTGCTTGCGAGTGTGTACGCGTGTGTGTATGCGTGCGTGTATGCGTGCGTGTGCAGATGCGTCTGTGTATGCGTGTGTGTGCGTGTGTGTATGCATGTGTGTATGCATGTGTGTGTATGCGTGCGTGTGTGTGTGTGTCGGTGTGCGTGTGTGTGTATGCAGCATGGGTGTGTGTATACGTCAGTGTGTAGGTGTGTCTGTCGGCGTGTGCCATGATACAGACAGATGAGAGGAAGAAAGACCTACACGTTCACAAGTGTTCCTATAGTCCGGAAGTAACCTTTGACCCCTGCGCTGCTCGGAAGTGACGTCATCGTACGCAGGCGCACACAAACACATACCTGGTGCACCCTGTACCCTATAGCCCGTAGGGCATAGGGTACACCAGGGTACCAGGAATTGACCTTTGACCCCTGCGCGCGCTAGCAATACCGGATAAAAATTGCGCGCAGGGGTCAAAGGTCAGTTCCTGGTATCCTGGTGTACCCTATGCCCTACGGCCTATAGGGTACAGGGTGCACCAGGTATGTGTGTGTGTGTGTGTGTGTGCGCCTGCGTACGATGACGTCACTTACACATACACACACACATGCATGCACACACACACACGCATGCACACACGCATGCACACACACAGACACATATACAGACAGACACACAGGTACACAGACACGCATACACTCTCGCAAGCACACACAGACGCATACACACACATGCATACACACACGCACACACACACATACATACACACACACATACACGGACACACACATGCACACACACGCGCGCATATTCTCATTGCGTCGGTAGTTCAAAAGGGCTTGAAATGCGATTTTATACTACTAATCCTTCCTTCACTGCCCTAAAATGCCCACTTTCGCTACAACTCGTAGTGATGTCGTCACCGATGACGTCACAGATGCTGTGGACATCTCTCAAGTCGTGGTCTACACCCCGAGAGCTACAAGATGACAGCCCCCACGACGCATTCGGACCAAGGATGGACCATCCCTACCCCAAATCCCTTTCTTCACCGCCCCAAAATGCCCACTTTCGCTACTACTCCTACTGATGACGTCATCAATGACGTCACCGATGCTGTGGGCATCTCTCAAATCGGGGTCTGCACCCCGCAGGCTACAAGATGACTCCTCCCACGACGCATTCGGACCAACGATGGTCCATCTCTACCCCTAATACCTTCCTTCACTGCCCCAAAATGCCCACTTTCACAACTACTCCTACTAATGACGTCACCAATGACGTCAAAGATGACGCGAACATCCCTCAAATGGGGATGTACACCATGAAAGCTAAAAGATGACATCTCCCACGACACAATCGGACCAAGGATGGTTCCTCTCTACTCCAAATACCTTCCTGCACTTTCCTAAAATGCCCACTTTCGCTACTACTCGTACTGATGACGTCACCGATGACGTCACAGATAACGGGAACATCCCTCAAATGGGGCTGTACACCCAGAGAGCTAGAAGATAACACCTCCCACGACACAATCGGACCAAGGATGGTCTCTCCCTACCCCAAACACCTTCCTTCACTGCCCCAAAACGCCCACTTTCGCTACTACTCGTACTGATGACGTCACCGATGACGTCACAGATGATATGGACAGCCCTCAAATCGGGGTCTACACCCCGAGAGCTACAAAATGACACCTCCCAGGACGCATTCGGATCAAGGATGGTCCATCTCGACACCAAATACCTTCCTGCACTGCCCCAAAATGACCACTTTACTTACTTACAACCAACTGCGCATGCGCAGATTGACGCGACTTGCATTTAAAAACACGCCATTCTGACTCTATCCCACACAAGCTTCACTTTGACACCTTCCACGACCCATTTGAACCCATAGCGGTCCATCTCTACCCCAAACACACCCCCACATACCCCCCAAAATGCCTGCTTTCTATACTACGGCCAGACTGCGCATGCGCACACTATAGAAAACGGACGAACTATTAGTCCAGTCGGATGCTCCTCCACGAGAGCTTCAACATAAGACCTCATACGACACCATAGGATCATTAGGGGCTCACCTAGACCCCAAACCGTTCACCCCATATGGACCTATATCCCCATAGCCATGCAGTATAGGCTTATGGGCTTATCCAGGCCTCGGTGAACTTTTTCCAAAAATTTCACCGTTTCGCTTCGAAACCGTTCCCATCATGTTCTAAATGACGAGACGAGAAAAACAAATCCAAGCAACCCATATCACAATGTTCGTGTGTGAATTTCCCAGGTTGAACCTATACCCCCATATAGCCAGTATGGAGCTATATGGGCTATATGGCAGGCCCCTACTTTTCCAAAAATTTCACCGTTTCGCTTCGAAACCCTTCCCATCGTGTTCTAAATGACGAGACGAGAAAAACAAATCCAAACAACCCATATCACAATGAACGTGTGTGAATTTACCAGATTGGACCTATAAGCCAGTATAAGACTATATGGGCTATATGGTACTTTCCCAACAATTTCACCGATTCGCTCCGGGACCCCTCCCATTGTGTTTTTCTCGGCGAGACGAGAAAAACGAGACCCCACAATCCATAGTAAAGCCCACAAAAAAAATTGACCACCCCTCCCCCATATAGCCAGTATGAGCCTATATACAGACCTCGGTGACTTTTCCCAAAACTTTCACCGATTCGCTCCGGGACCCCTCCCATTGTCATTTTCTTAGCGAAACGAGAAAAACGAGACCCCACAACCCATAGTAACACCCACAAAAAAAATTGACCACCCCTCCCCCATATAGCCAGTATGAGCCTATATACAGACCTCGGTGACTTTCCCCAAAAATTTCACCGATTCGCTCCGGGACCCCTCCCATTGTGTTTTTCCGGCGAGACGAGAAAAACGAGACCCCACAACCCATAGTAAAGCCCACAAAAAAAAATTGACCACCCCTCCCCCATATAGCCAGTATGAGCCTATATACAGACCTCGGTGACTTTTTCCAAAAATTTCACCGATTCGCTCCGGGACCCCTCCTATTGTGTTTTTCTCGGCGAGACGAGAAAAACGAGACCCCACAACCCATAGTAAAGCCATAAAAAAAATTGACCACCCCTCCCCCCATATAGCCAGTATGAGCCTATATACAGACCTCGGTGACTTTTCCCAAAAATTTCACCGATTCGCTTCGAGACCCTTCCCATTGTCATTTTCTTGGCGAGACGAGAAAAACGAGACCCCACAAGCCATAGTAAAGCCCCCTATTGTAGGGGTAAAGTCCGTGTTCCGCTGTTTATAGCTTCGGAAAAAAATCCTAATTTTACATGCACCCATCCCATTGACTTGATAGGCAGACCCCGATAAGCCCGGGGACCGATATTAGCCCTTTTGGCTAGAGCTGATAGGGGTTTTCCCCTATTTTGGGGTACAGTCCGTGTTCCGCTTTTTATATTTTCGGAAAAAATCCTAATTTTACATGCACCCACCCCATTGACTTGATAGGAAGGCCCCGATAAGCCCGGGGACCGATATTAGCCCCTTTGGCTAGGGTTGATAGGTGTTTTCCCCTATTTTAGGGTAAAGTCCGTGTTCCGTTTTTTATATTTTCGGGAAAAAATCCTAATTTTACATGCACCCACCCCATTGACTCGATAGGCAGGTCCCAATAAGCCCGGGGACCGATATTAGCCCTTTTGGCTAGGGTTGATAGGTGTTTTCCCCTATTTTAGGAGTAAAGTCCGTGTTCCGCTTTTTATAGTTTCGGGGGAAAATCCTAATTTTACATACACCCACCCATGACTGGATGCCCCTTCACGAATGCTTAACTTTGAAACCCCACCCGACCCAATCGGACCATGCAGCGTATTTGAAGTCTGGGGACTACTTTTTCTCCGCGGAAGCTTTTTCCCGCGACCGCATCACCGCCAGACTGCATCACCGCGGATGAATACATTCCCTGCAACAATTGGAACTCTCCTGTGTTGGAGGTAGCTTTGTGGTCATTCTGTCGGATCTATAGTGCACTTGACCTCTCCTCCACGTGACCTCCACAAATCATGCAAATTTTTGAGGTCAACTAACGCTGAAATCACGGCTATATACTTCTTAGGTTCATACGGTCATTAATACCGGGTTAAGCGAAATTAAACTCAAGTTACGAAACTAAACGCCATACATATTGCGTACTACATTCCAACATGCTAAAAACAGCTGGTACCAAATGTGATTAGTTTATCCTCTATGACCCTAGACGAAGATCAAATCCGTGTATTAAAACTGGGATTAGACTTTACTCCTACCCCAACTTCTAATTCAGATGATCTGTTTAAATATACCCGGGATTTCAGCAAATCACTTAGAATCCGTGAATTATTATATGACCCTGATAAAAAAAATACACTACACCGACTACTTCCGATGATTTTCGATTATTCGAAAACACGCGAAGATTGTAACTAAAACGGAAATGAATTTTTGAATAAATTCGAATCCAAAACTATAAACGTTTATGGTCGCCCAAAAATCCATGTCATTAGAAATAGTAAATGCTATCCAAGAGCAAAAGTCGGAGTATATTTTGCTCTGTACGCTCCTGGATTTCAAATTCGGACCCATTATTTCTGGTCCCTCATCCCCTACGCGAAGGAGTAATATTTTAACTCATATTTTGCAAGAAATTTTCTCGAGCACGTCATGCAAGGAATTATTTGGGTTGTTTAATCATTTGCCCACTGTACTGAACATTGATAGCAAAATGGTCAGTTCGAATGTTCACAACCTATCCGGAAGGCCTTATATATCAAGGGATTAGGACAGCAACAACTCATGTGCTTTGTGAATTAAGACAGCCTTCCCAGACAGTTCCAAGTAAATAACTTGATTCCTTTTGTTACCACGTACAACCCTAACAATATCAACGTTTCTCAAGTATGATCAATTTCGTAGGTTTGCTGAAAAACAGCCCTAGAATGAAAGAGTGTCTCGAACTCCATCATTATCAACGGTGAAGGACAGGCTACAAGCTTGAATTAAATTCTTACACTGGTTCAGTTTTCAGACACTCGATTGGATAAACGAGTCCCAAGTTTGTTGTCTACGTCCTTGTATGTGGTCTCTGCGAAAAGCTATACATCGGGCAAACAACTGATTTACTTTCATGATAAACAGTACACAGACGACAGCTAAATAATGCAAGCTGTTTTTTTCTGCAAGCGAGCCCACTTATTAGAGAATATGCGTAACCCGCTCAAGTTAAAGTTGTTTTTTACGAAGTTCATGACGGTAACCAGGATTTATTAGATGTCAGGGAAATCTTATTTATTGAACACAATGTGCCTTTCCCCACTCTATGGTAGGCACAGGCACCTCTGTACATTGCCTGTTATTATAACTTGTGTAAGTATTATTTCAACTTCCTTGTTTGGGTTACGATACAGATTTGCTATTTTTGGCACATCATGATTTTGAATTCGGTTGTGATACTGTTATATAGAATAGGTCTTTGGATCATGGACGCGGAAATTCTTTAATGGACGACAGTAGTATAGAAAACTGATTTAAATACCCATTGACCTACTTATTTGTTCCCCCGTGTAAAATTTAAGGGGGAACTTTGTGAGGCTCTCGACGGGTGGGGTATGTGACATAGCTCGGGATGGGCTGTGCAGTTCTGCGATGCATGTAGTGACCTTTGACCCTTGGTACTTGACGTCCGCGCGTCCATCCGGGTACCTCACGTCCGCGCCTACACCCGGGACCTTTTCAACATCCGGAAAGTACACATAAACTGATGACGTCATCACGATAGTACTCCACACATGATGTCAGATCGCAAAGCAGTCCCAAATACGTGGGGAGCCGGGGGAAAATTATCCAGGCCGCTGCATGGTTCCATTGGGTCGAGTGAGGCTCTCTTCAGTCATGTCATGGGTGTAAATAAATAAAGAAAGAAAGAAAGAGAGATATAAATAAATAAATAAATAAATAAATAAATAAATGAATAAACAAATAAATAAATAGCGGAATACGGACTCGTACAATATACAATATACGGGGAAATGCCTCGTTTTTCTCGTCTCACCAAGACAAATCACAATGGAAAGGGTCTCGGAGCGAAACGGTGAAATTTTTGGAAAAGCACCAGGTAGGTCTGTATATAGGCTCATATAGTCCCATACTGGCTATGTGGGGGGAGGGGTGATCAATTTTTTTTTTGTGGGCTTTACTATGGGTTGTGTGGTCTCGTTTTTTTCGTCTCGCCAAGAAAATCACAATAGGGAGGGTCCCGAAGCGAAACGGTGAATTTTTTGGAAACGTACCAGGTAGGTCTGTATATAGGATGATACAGTGCCATACTGGCTATGTGGGGGGAGGGGTGGTCAGGGTTTTTTGTGGGCTATACTATGGGTTGTGGGATCTTGTTTTTCTCGTCTCGTCATTTAGAACACGATGGAAAGGTTCTCGAAGCGAAACTAAGAATTTTTTGGAAAAAGTTCACCGAGGATTGGGTATGCCCATATAGTCCCATGCTGGCTATGGGGTATAGGTCCAACCTGGGAAATTCACACACGTTCATTGTGATATGGATTGTGGGGTCTTGTTTTCCACGTCTCGTCATTTAGAACACGATGGGAAGGGTCCCGGAGCGAAACGGTGAAATTGTTTGAAAAAGTTCACCGAGGCCTGGTTAGGTCCATATAGCCCCATACTGGTGGTGGTGGTGATGAAGTGTGGTAGTGTGTGGTGGTGTCTGTACATATAGGAATGAACATGCGCGAAGCCATCTTCAATGAGCAAGCTACGTCCTTCAAATTAAATCTGGCGTTTGGTTATGTACTGCAACATAAGGAGACAGGCCAAGCCCGATACTTTTACACGACGAGAGCTTCACACTGATATCCCACACGGTCCATTTGACCAGGGATGGTCCCTCAATCACTCAACAAACCTCTACGAATCCACAAAATGCCTGCTTTCTATACTACGGCCAGACTGCGCATGCGCAAAATTATGAAAACTGACGATACCATAGTCCTGTCGGATCCCATTCACTCCCTCACTCAGCGCCACCTGTTTTGTGACAACTTTCGGTTCCGGTCACATGAGAGTAAACATGGAGAAACCCGGATGTAAGATGAGGATCCGGATGTAAAACAAACCGGACCATACATTGGTCCAGTCGGATCCCACTGACTCCCTCCCTCCTCCTCCTCCTCCTCCTCCTTCTCCACCGGGCGTTGACGAGCGTTGGGAACGCCTCACTCACTCACTCACACTCACTCACT
Organism: Hanleya hanleyi; assembly: GCA_036873755.1. Lineage (NCBI taxonomy): Eukaryota > Metazoa > Mollusca > Polyplacophora > Lepidopleurida > Hanleyidae > Hanleya > Hanleya hanleyi. The sequence goes on along the minus strand of JAVTVY010047577.1, from coordinate 16,854 downwards.
CACTCACACACAAGCGCTCATACATTGTACATTGCACCGCAACGTCAATAGGGCTGGAAATGCCCTTTTATACTACTAATCCTTCCTTCACTTCCCCAAAATACCCACTTTCGCTACAACTCGTACTGATGACGTCACAGATGATGTGAACATCTCTCAAATCGTGGTCTACACCCCGAGGGTTACAAGATGGCACCCCCACGACGCATTCGGACCAAGGATGGTCCTCTACACCAAATACCTTCCTTCACTGCCCCAAAATGCCCACTTTGCCTACTACTCGTACTGATGACGTCACCGATGATGTCACAGATGACGCGGCCATCCCTCAAATCGGGGGCTGAACCCCGAGAGCTACAAAATGACACTCCCCACGACGCATTCGGACCAAGGAAGGTCCCTCTCTACCCCAAACACACCTCCACACACCCTCAAAAACGCCCACTTTGGCTAGTACTCCTACTGATGACGTCACCGATGACGTCACAGATGACGTGAACATCCCTCAAATCGGGATGTACACCCCGAAAGCTACAACATGACACCTCCCACGACGCATTCGAACCAAGGATGGTCCCTCTCTAGCCCAAATACTTCCTTCACTGCCCGAAAATGTCCACTTTCGCTACTACTCGTACTGATGACGTCACCGATGATGTCACAGATGCTGTGGACATCCTTCAAATCGGCGTCTACACCTCGAGAGCTACAAAATGACACCTTCCAGGACGTATTCGGACCAAGGATGGTCCATCTCTACACCAAATACCTTCCTGCACTGCCCTAAAGTGGCCACAACTAACTGCGCATGCGCAGATTTACGCGACTTGCACTTAAAAACACGCCATTCTGGCTCTATCCCATACAAGCTTCACTTTGACACCTTCCACGACCCATTCGGACCCATAGCGGTCCATCTCTACCCCAAACACACCCCCACATACCCCCCCAAAATGCCTGCTTTCTATACTACGGACCAGACCGCGCATACGCAGAATATTGAAAACGGACAAACCATTAGGCCAGTCAGATGCTGCTCCACGAGAGCTTCAAAATAAGACCTCATACGACACCATAGGATCATCAGACCCCATAACGGCCACCCAGTATGGACCTATACCCACATAACCAGTATGGGGCTATATGGACCTAACCAGGCCTCGGTGAACTTTTTCCAAATATTCACCGTTTCGCTCCGGGACCCTTCCCATCGTGTTCTAAATGACGAGACGAGAAAAGCAAGACCCCACGACCCATAGTATAGCCCACAAAAAAATTTGACCACCCCTCCCCCCATATAGCCAGTATGGGACTACATGGGCCTATATACAGACCTCGGTGAACTTTTTCCAACAATTTCCCCGTTTCGCCCAGGGACCCTTCCCATTGTGATTTTCTTGACGAGACGAGAAAACTGAAACCCCACAAGCCATAGTGAAGCCCACGAAAAAAATTGACCACCCCTCCCCCCATATAGCCAGTATGGGACTACATGGGCCTATATACAGAACAACCCGGTAGTTTTCCAAAAATTTCACCGTTTCGCTCCGAGACCCTTCCCATTGGGATTTTCTTGGTGAGACGAGAAAAACGAGACCCCACAAGCCATAGTAAAGCCCACGAAAAAAATTGACCACCCCTCCCCCCATATAGCCAGTATGGAGCTATACCCATACAGGCATTTATATTGTATAATACATATAATTGTACGAGTCCGTGTTCCGTTTTTTATTTATTTATTTATTCTGTGAAAATACCCATGACATGACTGAAGAGAGCTTCACATTGACACCTCACTCGACCCAATCGGTCCATGCAGCGTATTTGAAGTCTGGAGAGTTTTCCCCCGGCTCCCCACGTATTTAGGACTATTTTCTCATCGCGGGGGCAGATCGCATCTCCATCAGACCGCATCACCGCGGAAGACTACATATCCTGCAAACATTGGAACTCTTCTGTGTTCGGAGGTAGCTTTTTGGTCATTTTGCCGGAACTATAATGACCTTGACCTCTGAGGGTACCCGTGGAGAGCCTCATTTTCCGGGAATTACCGGAAATTAACGATATGCAAGTAGGTCAACCTGGCTTTAAATGCGGAGACTATACTACTGACGACAGCTGAATATTGAATGACGGATTAGACTTGTATTACTTACTTATTTTATTGAGCTCACTTAATAATGTATTAAAGTTTATAGATAGTTTATCATGGTTTAACTTGGGAACCCATGGATGTGCAGTCAGAATATAATGTAGACAGTCATTTAGGCTATTTGTTATATTTCTTGTATCACTACTCCAAGACCATTTTTTTAATTAATATAAGATAAAAACAGTGGTTTTCTGGAGTGGAAAATTGGTATAAGAAATATAAGAATAACCTATCATATTTCGAATATAATTTCGAACTTTAAGTTCTTTTTGAGAAATATTGTACAGAAGTAATGACATGACTTATATATCGTAAAATGTATATATTGTCACTAATGTGTACACTCAAAAGCATCTAATGATGCAGTTCGTGAGGAACTTGACCATATACCTGTTTGTATAGATATATTCAGGTCCATGTCTAAATATTGATCTAGACTAGCATCACTTCAAGATGACAGCCTTGTAGCAGAAGCATACTCATTATTCTGTGATTTGCATGGCCAAAACATTGATTCATGGGTGCATGGCATGGAATTCTTACTTAACATGTTGAATCTTACACACTTGTCACCAAAGCATTTTCTGTCTCGAAACGACAGGTAGTTCACTGAAATATATCGGTTGGAGTGGAGAAAAAAATCTTCTTTCGGATTCCACAATCTGATACAAAAGCCACGATATTTCTCTACGAAAGTGCTTGTAGAATTGCGAAGCTGTTGAGGATGAGATTCATGTCCTATTATATTGCCGAGCGTACTCTCATGCTAGGCAAATTTTATTCACTGTTTCAACCAGGTGTTTTCCCAATGTCACCAAATTACCAATGGAGTACAAATTTACCTGGATACTTAGCAATAAGAGTCAACTGATTTGTCTAGCTGAAGATGAGTTCCTACATAAAGCATCTATATCTTCCGAAGTGACAGTTAACTTGTCTATGAAGTTCTATGTGTAATTAAGCTAATCTAAGGTGAGATGGATAAAAGAAGCTAATAACCCCAGTAGTATTATAAGTGCATTACAGAGCCCATTTTGCCGGGGGAGATAACTCTTGGTGGCGGTAGGTGGCGCTGTTTTGACCTGTGAATATGTATTGACCTGTCTGTGGGGGTTTCCCATGACGATCACGTGACCTTTGTACATGTCTAGACTTGTTGGTGTGTGTTGATGTACTGGGGTTTTTCCTAGACGGCCATGTTGGAAAATGGCTGTGTTTTTAGGCGGCCATTTTCGAACGGCGTGATTGACAGGCGGCCATTTTCGAATGTTTTTAGGCGGCCATTTTCGAACAGGGGGCGTGTTTTTAGGCGGCCATTTTCGAACGGCGTGATTGACAGGCGGCCATTTTCTAATGTTTTTAGGCGGCCATTTTCGAACAGGGGGCGTGTTTTTAGGCGGCCATTTTCGAACGGCGTGATTGACAGGCGGCCATTTTCGAATGTTTTTAGACGGCCATCTTGGAAAATGGCCGTGTTTTTAGGCGGCCATGTTGGAAGGGGGCGTGTTTTTAGGCGGCCATTTTCGAACAGGGGGCGTGTTTTTAGACGGCCATCTTGGAAGGGGGCGTGTTTTTAGACGGCCATCTTGGAAGGGGGCGTATTTTTAGGCGGCCATGTTTTAAAATGGCTGTGTTTTTAGGCGGCCATGTTGGATAGAAAAACGTATAAAAGGGGATGATTTTTAGGGGTGGGGTGTATTCATTGCACTACCCTGCGGAGCACTCTGACTTACCTGCCTGCCTGGCCTGCCTGCCTGCCTGCCTGCCAGCCTGACCTGCCTGACCTGCCTACCCTGCCTGCCTGCTTGCCTGCCTGCCTGCCCGCCTGCCTGCCTCCCTGCCTACCCGATCACTGCCTGTGTGTAGTAATCTGCCTGACCAGTATCATTGACCAGTATCACTGAGTACCACCAATAAACACCTTACACGTATGTAATATAAATTATTTTTTAATAATATCTATGCTAGGAAATACCCCCCCCCCCCCTTCTCGGAATTTTTCAGCTTAGGTCTTTAGGAGAACGTGTCACAGTGAAAAAAGACATCACAGTTATTTCCCTATATTATGGAAACTTTTAGCGGCCAATTTTAGTATCTATAGGTAGGCATTTATATATTGGCAGAATTTTCTCGTGTAACTCAACCATCCTCCACATGGATCAGCTGTTTTTATGTCAACAAAACACCTCTATTTTTAGTTTCATTCGCGCGATTGCATGGACGTCCACTGCTGGTTTTGGACCATTTATAAATGCAAATTTCACGTATTTTCTCGACATATAAAGCTCGAGTAATTCTCCACATATGTAGTCAGTCCGGGATATTTTTCCAGCAACTTGACAAGGAGCACGGAATGGGACACCGTACATTTGTTCTACGTTACCCATTCCCGCTACATCATGAAATATCCGTACACCATCACTATATATGCCTACGATCTTACTATTTATAGAGTTTGTCGCTCAAAATCACTCATTGACTTTAGCAACAAGAATTACACCATGCCTCGCGCATGGCTCAGCTGAGATTACAGCGTAGTACTGCCAGCAACAACAACGAACTGGCAGACGACATGATCCAACAATTGACTAAACAGACAAGATCTCTCCTACCCGTACGTTTCAGTTTATCTCAAAGTGTTCACAATACATTCTAGAATAATATGATGCACGAATTTAAGAGTTTTGTGTCACAAAATGGCGTCTAGGGTCACAATTGGTACAATTCCCCGGATATTTCTGCCTTTCCAACCATAGCGCCATCTATTCACACTGACGCAAGGGAGACAACTCGGTCTTGGTCAATCCTCTCATTCGCGCATTTCCATAAATTTTGCCTGAAGCAGGGGTGGTCATTTTTTGTGGGTTTTACTATGGGCTGTGAGGTTGTAGAATACGCTGGGAAAAAGCTATGAAATTTGTTTTTAAGTACCGGGTAGGTCTGTATATAACCCCATAGGCCAATACTGCATGGCTATGGGTGTATAGGCCCATACGGGGTGGACGTGTTGGGGTCTAGGTGAGTCCCTAATGATCCGATGGGGTCGAGTGAGGTCTTATTTTGAAGCTCTCCTGGAGGAGCACTTGACTACACTAATGGTTCGTCCGTGTTCAATAGTCTGCGCATGCGCAGCCTGGCCGTAGTATAGAAAGCAGGCATCTTGGGTGCTATGTGGGTGTATGTTTGGGATAGAGAGGGACCGCTATGGGTTCGAATGGTCATGTTGTAGCTCTCGGGGGGAAAAAAATGAATGAAAAAAAATAAAAATCAAAAATCAAAAAAATCAAAAAAATCGGCGAGTAGTAGACAAAGGGAAAATTCGGAAGTACTGACCATGCCCCAGAATACTTCAAGGTGATATGCATATCACGGCCTTAAGGCCTATGTAAGATGTAATCTACTTCACATTTTAGTAGTATAAAAAGCGCAAGTCCTATTGACCTTGCCCCTCCAAAGAAATAAGAATTCGTGACCGATTCATTGTCAAAATCGGCTCTATTTTACAGGAGTATATACGATCAGGATGAGGCGACGTGACCGATCGAGATCTCCCTTGGCGCGTGAGAATGTGAGAGGCGAACACGACTTTCCTGAGGATCCAGCTGTGCCTCCCGCTGACGCCTTGCCAGAAGACCACCCTGTGAGTGACATCTATCGGCGCCATTGGAGCACCATCCGACGATGTTTTCACCGTCATCGCCCTATTCAAGACTTCTATAATTTCCGGCTACAGGACCTCGCGTATCTTCCTAACTATGCCGAGAACATTTTCAGAGACCAAGTGACAGCGTTCAAAGTGAATATGACATTCGGCTATATTCTACGGCACAAAGAGACGGACCAGTTACGGTATTTTTATCCGAGCAATAATACCTATGTGTTTGACAAGCCATTCACCATCATCAATCGTGCGTCACTGGAGCCCCTCATCGACCAACTGACTACGTTGGACCCATTGGAATGGGCACGGTTGCAACGCCCCAATACCAAGTGGACTGTGGAAATGGTCACCAACGTGACATTTTTCGTGACCAAAATGAGAGATCATCCTATCGGTGCCCCTGTCATTCTTCCAGCTTGGCTGCTCAATCGAAAAGGACTGTATGCATTAACCGGAGGGAAACATGGACCCTACAAAGACCAGAAATGTCTGTTCCGGTGTTTGGCCATTCATTTGGACGAATGTCATCCCCGGAATTGTGATAGTAGGGCCAATATCTATTGGAGACAATATTTAGAGGAACGAGACCTGGACGCGCGGCAGTTCCGGGGAGTCCCATTCAAGTATTTGGATGTCGTGGAGTCACTGTTCAACGTCAATATCTTTGTGTACCGTTTACTACGGGAAGAGAAGGAGGATGAGGAGGAGGATCATGACACATTTGTGGCTGAATTGGTGCATCGGTCTTCAGAACGGTATGCTTCCACCATGAAAGTCAATATCTTTGATGACGGCGGGGTGAATCATTTTTCCCTGATCTATGATATGAGTCTGTACGCCCAATCCTACAGTTGTGCCCAATGCCATCGGGTGTTCAAAGCGTCTTACCACCTACATCGACACGAGAAGATTTGTGACCACACTGTGAAACGGAAATTTCCTGGCGGCGTGTACCATAACACGCCCACCATCTTCGAGGAACTGGCCGATGAAGGTCTCATCATACCAGAAGAGCATCGTTATTTCCCCTACCGGGCATGTTACGATTTCGATGCGATTTTGGAACCGATGGACGCGGTCTCGGCGAAAACACAGTGGACACAGCGCCATATTCCCCTGAGTGTCAGTATTTCCAGCAACGTACCTGGCTATGACGCTGCATCTGTCTGTTTCGTGTCCGCCGGCGACGCCCATGACTTGATTACCCGGATGATGGTATATTTAGAAGAAGTGAGTGCAGCTAGTACAGAACTATTGGTGTCCAAGTTCCAGGACGTACTGGACCAACTCGACGACAGGATTCCTACACTGGGTGTATCGTTCAGCGACGATGAAGAGTCAGAGATGGAGCATAGTGGTCAAATATTTGACAGAGAAGAAATGGAGCATAGTGGGCAAATATTTGACAGAGAGGAAATGGAGCACAGTGGGAAAATATTTGACAGACAGGAAATGGAACACAGTGGGCAGGACATTCAACTGCAGGATGTCCCTTTACCTAAACCGTATGCGGGGAAATTGAAAATCCGCTTCCTGCAATACTTAGGCCAGTTACCGGTGGTCGGATTCAACTCGGGGCGATACGATCTGAACATGGTGAAGGAATTTCTATACCCTTACTTGGCCCAGTCCGATACCATCAAGTCCGTCATCAAAAAGATCAACAACCACATGGCCCTCACCACCACATCACTCCATTTCCTGGATGTACGGAACTACTTAGCACCTAATTATAGCTATGATCAGTGGGTGAAGGCCTATGACTGTGCACAAACCAAAGGGAAGTTCCCTTACACCTACATATCGACGCTCGACCGCTTGGAGGAAACACAGTTGCCACCCCGGGACGCGTTCTATGACGATCACAAGCAAGTGGAATGTTCGGAAGACACGTACCAGGAACTACAGCAGGTATGGAACGACCAACATATGCAGACCTTGCGAGATTTCCTCATATGGTATAATAACTTAGATGTGGTCCCTTTCCTCGAAGCGGCTGAGAAAATGGTTCAACTCTTTCGTCGCGAGATGCACGTGGACATCTTCAAGGAGTGCTTGAGTTTACCGGGTCTCGCGCTTCGCCATCTCTTCCAAGAGTGTCCTACCTACTTCTCGCTGATACAACAAAAAGATGAGGACATGTATGATTGTTTAAAACAGAACATCGTCGGCGGACCTAGCCTTATTTTTCACCGCTACCATGAGAAGGATGCCACTACTCTTCCCGGTGGGAAACCCTGTGCCAAAATCATTGGATTCGACGCCAATGCCCTGTACCTGTGGTCTCTCGCCCAACCCATGCCCAGCGGGCATTATACGCGCTGGTTGGCAGACGGTCAACATTTCACACCTCAACGTACGCCGTACAAACATCTCGCCGACCAGTGGTTGGATTGGGAAGCCGATCGACGGGGAATTTATATACGCCATCAGACCAACGCCACAGAGAAGCGCATAGGAGATCGTCGACTCCCCGTCGATGGGTTTGCCCTTGTACAAGGAACACCGACCGTATTTCAATTTTACGGCTGCTATTGGCACGGCCACCAATGTCCTTTCAGCGCTGGACGCTTCAACGAACGACGTGGGAAATCGGCAGAAGAATTACGAGCAGAAGTGGTGGAGAATGGAGATTACGTCAAAGAGTTGGGGTACGATCTTATCGAACTGTGGGAGTGTGAATTTGCCAGGCCCTCCCACACTTACGCGACTTCCTTAAAGCGCGCGAGTACCCGCTCAGTCGTCGGCCACTCTTGACCCTGCCACAGCTTTTCGACGCCGTTCGTTCCGGGACCCTGTATGGATTTGTCGAATGTGATTTGCATGTTCCCGACCATCTCAAGCCCCTCTTCGCCCAGTGCCCGCCTATCTTCAAGAACACGGTGGTGGATCGGGCTGATATTGGAGAGACCATGGGGGCCTATGCGAAGCAACACGAGTGTTTGCCTCGACCTCGACGTATGTTGATTGGTAGTATGTGGGCAGAGAAAATCTTGCTGGGTACTCCGCTACTGCAATGGTACATGAGCCACGGTTTGGAAATTACCAAAATACACCAAGTGATACAGTACGTACCCAATGCCTGTTTCGAGGAGAATGCCGACATCGTGACGTCTGCCCGTCGTCAAGGCGACCAAGATCCTAGTCAGGCCATTAACGGTGAATCTTGGAAATTGACAGGCAATGGTTACTATGGAAAAACGGTCACCAACCAAGACAAGCACGTCAACGTCAATATCTGTACAACCAAACAAGCCCGCAAAAAGATCAACTCGCCTCTGTTTCGGTCCGTCGACGTCATCGATGATGATACATATGAAATCTCTTCAGCCAAAAGGGTCATTCGTTACAACCTGCCCCTCCAAATTGGATGTATGGTATACCAGGTGGCCAAGCTGAGAATGCTCCAGTTCCTCTATTATTTCATGGGTGTGTATTTCGACCCATTCGATTGGCAACTCATGGAGATGGATACGGACTCTGCCTACATGGCCGTCTCTAATGCGGATTGGGAGTCCCTGGTCAAACCCGAGTTACGCGCACAGTATGAGGTGGAACGGGACCAGTGGCTATCTCGACGTGACCATTACCAGTACGACAAGCGGACGCCGGGCCTGTTTAAGCTAGAGTGGAGTGGGGATGCCATGATCGCCCTGTCGTCCAAGACCTACTTCTGTTACGGTGGAGATGGAAACAATAAGTTCAGTTGCAAAGGGGTGAACCGGCGCGATCCCAACATCGACAAAGCCTTGTACCTGAACGTGCTGCAAAGCCAGACCAGTGCGAGTGGGACTAACCGAGGATTCCGGGTGGTGGACCACCAGATGCGAACCTACATCCAGAAACGAGATGCCTTTACTTTCTTTTACCCGAAACGGAAAGTTCTTCCCGATGGCATCAGTACCACTTACCTGGACTTGTGAACATATATTATACCCGGACTTGTGAATTCTAATGGACATACATATTTGGACTCTAAATTACTCTCTATATACATTACACCATGAACTTGTTTGTCATTCTTTTGAATAAGTACTCGATATACGTCAGTTCGATGACTCGGTCTAACTGTTATATACCCCACTGTGATTTCTCTCTCTATACATACGTTCACCTCAATTCTTGTTTGCAACGTTCTTATATACTTGTACATACATTCTTGTTCACTTGTTCACCTTAATAAATATTCGAACTTCACTTGGGTTTTCATGAAGTTTTTTATTGAACAACACCACCGAAACATTCGTACTAACCATGCTCCGAGCAGGTTATATCATGGTCTTAACACCTATGTTGGGTTTCTGAGTATTGATGGGTCACATCCCGAGCACTGAAAGAGTTCCAAATGTTTCCTTAGACGTCCGGATGTTCAACCTCCGGGACCTTTTCACCGGCCTGGCCCGACCCAGCACGCAGCGCGCGCGCGCGTCATCACCGGCAGTGCGCGCGCGCGGGTCAAAAGGTCACATCCAGGTCAAAAGGTCTCCCTTTCGGCAAGGTTCGGAGAATACATAGAACTTATAGTCATAAACTTAATCTATACGTGTTGGACGAGTCTTCACTCACCGTATACACGTACCTCAATGAAATGCCTGCTCCAAACCTAGACCAAAAACACGTACTTGGTCTGTGGGCTGATTTCATTGGCTCTCTATTTTTACTATAGTGCGCTTGCATTCTAACCTTGATGGGTTACATTTTGGCCCCATCCTACACCACTGATTTCAGTTTGACTGAATCTCCACATTGGGCATTGATGCATTATGAATAAAACACACAAGACAGGGTTTTTTTTGATGAGATCTCATTTTTTTATTCAGTGAACAACAACAACGTGAGAACAACCACGTGAAAACTGAAGCCCAGAACAAGGGGCTTGTACATTGAAAGAACTGAAGCCCAGAACAGGGGGCTTGTACATTGAAGCCCAGAACTGGGGGCTTGTAAACTGAAGCCCAGAACAGCGCGCGTGTGTACATTGAAAGAATTCAAGCCCAGAACGGGACTTGTACATTGAAATGATGGGCGGCCCAGTCATATACGAGTACATCTCGGTCCTCAGCCTTGGGGTACTCGTCAAACATCTGTACGATGGTAGATAAGGCATCGATGGTATAGGTAAAACAAGCAATATTGTCCGCACACCATATTGTCCAGGCTTTGCAACGTTTGACTGCTCCAACACCACGTCTCTGTGCCTTGATCCATGAAGTCTGTTAAATCGGGATGGAGGGGTGACAGGCCGTACGGATCAAAGTATTCGCCCTGCTCTTCTGTCAAGTACACGGCCACCCAGTGTTCACCGGGTCGCTTCATCGGGTCTGTATTCAGGATGTAAGCAGCCGGATACACACGGTCTAATGGGAATACGTCTCGGGCGAACACTCCTTGAAAGACCATGCGTGTCCCTGGATCATTCTCCAGCACGGTGCGTATCTGGTCTGTATCCATGATAGGTGGCGAAGTCACACAGCACGTTACGGCTTTTATCGATTTGAATGATGTTGTCAAACTCGGCGTAGCAGATCACATTGATGGTTTTCGGTAAAGGTGTCCCCAAATGCAGTTCCAAGCGTAAGTTGCCTTTCTTGACGAGACTCAGTTGATGATCGTTGTCTAAGGTGGGAGTCAGATCGAAACAGAACAACGTGTACCCTCTGCCGAAATCGTCTCGACTGATCATATTTCCCTCGTCTTGGTTGATTTGGCCAGTTGCTGTGAAGAGGTTCAGATAGCTCCGGATGTAATTGTCCGTTCCGAAATTAGGTTGTAAGGGGCGTGCCGGTACCTGTTGGCCATCCACATGCAGGGCCACGAAATTGATGTTGAACGCTTTTAGGTTGAACGGATTCCTCGAGAGTCCCATTATAACTGACGTTCTCCACACAGGCTAGGGTTAAACGCTTGGGCAAATCCCCCAGGAACAGGTTTTCTTGATTGACAATCATATTGCCTTTAGGAACGGAAAAGACCTTGGTCTGTACTTGTCGAATCGGGTACTGGGCTGGTTTTTTCTCCAAGGCTCTGATGTGCCCCAACTGTACACCTGGGCTCGGTTTCACTTTGCGTACAAACAGACTTGCCTCTTGGATGACAATGTTATACTCGAGGTCCTCATTCGGGGCTATCAAGGCAAACGCAGGCGTTGCGCGCACTAGTCGTATTTTGACAGGTACTCCATTCAAGAGGTATCGGTCCTGCATGAATAAGTCCGCATGCAGACGTCCCATCATATCGACCGAGTGACTCTCTGCTGTGGCATCCACTCTCTCCGTATAGCCGTCATTATCAGGACTCGCTTCCGTCTTGCCTGGGGTATCTCGGTAGAACAACGGGGCTGTCAAATACGACTTTTTAGCGTCACGCCCGTAGGATAACAGCGTTTCGATGTAGGCTCGGTACGGGTAGGTGTTGGTCGAGGCGCTCACCAGTTTATCACTCAGGGCTATATCCACTTGCTGGAATAGCGAATGAAGCCAGAGATTCACTGGACCCACGGGTGCATCTGCTTTGAGGACTGACCCATCTTTATTGGTGATTTTAGCTTTCACATATAGGTACGTATGGGCTAAATCCAGGTAGGTCGTATCTGCGTTGGTGATGGTGAATTCAATGGGGCCTGTGGCTGTAATGCTGGAAAGGGGCAGATGTTCCATCCATTGACCCTCTTCGGCACTGGTCTGAGTAGGTGGGACGGTCCATAAATCAAATTCACTGTTGGTAGAAGGACACGACTCGGCATGGATGAAAGCCATCTTTAAGAAAAGATATCCTTGGTCTTCGATGTGCGTCGTCGTTGGATCGGTCGTCGACTGGTGCAGGTCTTTTATTCCCTACGGTGCGTTGTGCTTTGGTGACCAAGACGCCTCCTGCTTCCTTGGCGCGACGTTTCAGTGCTTCTTTGGGTGCCGCACCGCCCAAGACATCACCCGCGACTTGCAGTCCACTGCGCACCGCTTGTTTGCCGATCGCTTTGACCCCACGCGTCACCAAGGGCAGGAACGTTTTGACGATGCTCCCGAGTATGTTCCCCAGTCCATGTCCTCGTTGCATGCGTGTACCCGCAAAGACAGGAAAGTTACCCCCGGCCTGTTTGGTGTAATGATGGACGTAACTGGCTGTATGGCATTGATAAGGCACCTTCATTATGCAAAGTGAACCGCTCGGACTTGACGGAAATGAAGTGTCAGCACCACTTTCCCACGTTCGAATGCAATCGGTTGACCGGTGTCGTCTCTTATATCGATGACGATGGAGCTAATATCGGTCTGACTGACCGGTAGATACACGATATGCCTGAAACTGTGGGTGACTTGAGCTCCATACGTGCCTTTCACCGGGCAGACGCGCAGTAGAGGTACGTTGCTGTCGCCGACAATGTGTACATCGACCACGTCCGAGTAGATGTACAGGCCATACATACCACCACGCATGTCCATCGGGATGTGGGCTCTCTCGCCGGTGGGGCCAGCGTACCCCCGTAGATCGAGACCCAGCATTTGCTGTAGGGTAGGACTGAGTTCGACACTCACGTTGGGGCTGAGCGTGAGATTGGCCTTGTCGTTGTGTGCGTTGTAATCGAAGTCCACATGATTTTTGAAGGGGAAAGATTTGATGGGGTTTGAAGTATTCGTGACGTCTCGTAGAGACTTATAATGCATCAGACTTCTCAGTCCACCCATGAACTCCTTGGGGGTATCGTATTGACCTTCGGGTAGTTTGAGTCGAGTTTCTTGTCCTTCGTAGGTCACCTCGTACCATACTTCATTGGCTCGCACGTTGTACCACGAGTAAGGGTATTGGATATCCACGAGTCCACATTCCCAGCGTCCAGGTAAATGCAACGGCTGCGGTAACTGGGTCACGTACTTGGTCAAGGTGTTGTCAGGAAACACATCAGCCGAGCTGTTACTGGGTAGGGTGAGGTAAAACATGATGACTGAGCTTTCCTGCTGCTGTTGTTGGTTTTAATACTTCTCCCAGCCCTTGGGCGCTAATCGTCGTGATGGTCGCGGTGACTTAGCTCTTGGTGGTTGCAGGGGGTGGCGTGGTAAAAGGGGTGAAAAAGTAGGTGCCAGCCGTGGTGGTGATTTGGAGGGTGACTCCGGTTCCCAAGGTTGTGGTGAGAGTCGTCGTGCACGACTGGGTGATTGCATAAAGGCCCAGCGCTGGGGGTTCCCCACCAATTCTTGTGGTACATGCATGTCTTTCAAGCCTTGAGCGAAGACCTCCCATCCTTGAGGATCCGTGTGCGACCTGCGTTGACGCATCAGGTCATTCACTAAATCCGTCATGTGGGTCCCGGGGACCACCTGATTCTGTATCAGTAGTTCGCCTTTATCATTCCAAGTCATGTTAGGATTCTGTTTCATCCGCTGTAATACCAGGCCAGCTTGTTTCTTGAACGATGCAGGTACACTCTTCAGCACTTCGTCTTCCACCCACTGTGGGGCTGTGGGTGGTACCCCTGGTAATGGCGGCTGTTGGAGCGGTGCTGAGGTCGGCGGTGTGTCACGTGGTGGTGGTGGTGGTGGTGGGGTAGAGAGGGTTTTTGTATTGGTCCATGAACGTCATGTACCGTTGAAGCGTCTCATTGTACCGTTGTACTTTCTCACTATCGCTTAACCCCGGTCTCTGTAAGATCTGTTGCATCTCTCCATCGAGGGTGTTTATCGTCTTCACCGTAGGTGGGACAGGGTAGGCCGATTGGAGGTTTTGAAGGAGCCGAGGTTCGACGAGGACCATTTTTTTCGTGTGGTTCATTGTCGGCCGAAGAGTCCACCCAATACTGGACCCAACACCGAAGCGGCCAACGGTGCTAAGATAGCCCCGAGAAATCCACCTTTCTGTAACACCTTTTTCTTTTGTGTTTGAGAGACTTGCTTATGGACTAAGGTTCGGAGACCTGTCTTATGCTTGGTCAACTTGGTCTTCTGAGCCGGAGTCAGTGGAACGTTGCCTTTTAACAGGTTGTACCCGATCTCGCACAGACAGCGTACAAGGTCAGGGTCCGCACCGCGTACAATGGTTCGCACCAACTCGGGTGGGGCCGCCTTCAATACACGGAGTGTGGGAGCGTGCTTCCGTACTCGCGCAGACATCATGTACAACTAATGCTAGAACCCACAACTCTGCTCTTTTTATCTACTTCAGAGAACAGAGACAAAGTCAACCATGCTGTGGTATTCATTCTTTTTATTATCCCCATCATCAAAACACACACACCCCAGCTGGGGGAGCCACTGTGGGTGTGTTTACATTATTTTTGCATGTACACGTGGTGGGCCTCTCCGGGAAAGATGCCGGTCCGTAGTCGAAGGTGTTCGGGGTGGCTTGCTTGAGGTCGAAGAGCATATACCCGTGCTGAGGGGTTGTGGCATCTTTGAAGGCTTCCAACGCAAACGGTGTACGGCCGGGATACATCTGTCTCGCCAGGTGCAGCAGTTGAGTGGTATCTCTCGGGTTTTTGAAGACCACCAGGTAGTGGGCATTTAAGCTGATATTCCGATGTTCTTTGTTTTTACTGAACAGATTCTGCACAATGTAGATGATGCTGAGCCGTCGATGGTAGCTGCCTTTGGTAAAGAGTTGGGTGACCCGCGCATCCGTCTCCGCCATGAGATCATCCAGAACCACCAAGGTGTCGGGTTTCAAATCGGCCAGGTTGGGTAGGCCTTCCACGAACGTGATGTGGGGCATTGCTGCATACGCTGCCTGCCATTCTCCATAACACCACACGACTCGGGCAATGGGTGGGGTGATCATGCTGTCGGCGTGTTGAAGGAGCTTCCTGACGAAGTGCGTTTTGCCGGAACCTGTCGGTCCTGCGATGAGACACGTGAAGGGATGCTGCCACCGAGGGTCCATGGTTGGAGGTGTATCCGTTGTCGTGGTAACCCGCTCTTGTAAATTTGGTACGAGTGAACTGGAGTGGTGGGTACAACGTCGGTCGTCGTTGTCTGTTCACTGTCAGGGATGATGATGGTGGTGGGTACAACGTTGGTCGTCGTTGTCTGTTCACTGTGAGGGATGAAATCCGGTGGGTCTTGAGACGTAGTGGGTGTACTTGGCGTTGGTGTGGAGCTCGTTGTGGCTTGTACACGGGGTGTGGTGGTGATGACTGGGCTCGATGCGGGGTTGACTGGTGCTCTCTGTAGACCGGTTTCACTGATGGCTGGTGTTCTCAGTTGGTTAAGTAACGTACTGACATACGCTACGTCGTAAAACACACCTCCGTACAACACACTCAGCAGGGTTAGCAATATCACCACAAAGCCTACTTGCGCTTTGCGCGTTTTGGAAGACGCTGTGTTCAGAGACGGTTGCACCGTGTTCATGGTCGGACGTGGAATGAAGGATGACGGCAGTGGTGTCTGGCTTTATAGTCGTTTCACCTGGTTGGCTGCGACCCAGGAATTGAAGGAACTGGGCCAGCCTTGCCATTTCACGAAATGAAACAGTTTGCCACGTCGACGTTCCGTTTTCAAAATCTGTTCCACCGTGTAGTAGTCTTGCTGTGTTTTTACAACAGGCTGTAATTCCGTGTCGTAAAACGTCCCCAGCAACGTTTCGCCTTGGAGATCTTCCAGTTCATAGACTCGCCGCTGTCGGGGTAGGCGCCGCTTAATCAGGAAGTGCTCATCGCTCCAGTTGGGCAAGTAACTTTTCTCGAACTTGCCCTTGACTTTACTGATCCGTACAGGGTCCCCGAACTTGAACACCGCCTTCGGTGCTCGTTGCGATGGCATGGGGTACAAGACACGCCGGACTTGGGCTTCATTGCGTTGGGTCACGGTAATGGGGGCTCTCTGTATACTCCGGTGATAGGCTCGATTGTAACCCCTTACAAGTTTCGGGAGAACATCGATGTACCGCCTTGTATTCTTATAGGTGAAATATTTATACATGCGACCTTTAAATGTCCTGTTGAACCTTTCCACCACGGACGCCTTGGTCTCGTTGTACGTATGGAAGAAGAAGACCTTCTGTTTCTTGAGAAAGGCTTGAAACGGTCTGTTGAGGAATTCCGTGCCTTCGTCGG
>JAVTVY010047576.1:0-23722 GCA_036873755.1 Hanleya hanleyi | reverse complement strand
ATGCGATGACGAAGAGCCTGCCTATACCCACGGTCCGGGAGGGCCTGGATATCCAGCCGGACCCCTCCGTTACGGTTTCGAGTCATACGCCTGACAACATCGAACATTTTCTGGACGAGCCCATAAATGTTCCTAGCGATCTGCTACAGGACGCCCATCCAGTGAGTGACATCTATCGACGCCATTGGTCCATGATACGGCAATGTTTCAACCGTCATCGCCCTATTCAAGATATCTACAATTTCCGACTGACCAACCTCGCCCGTCTACGTAGCTACGTAGAAGCCATCTTCAAAGATCAAACTACGGCCTTCAAATTGAATCTGGCGTTTGGTTATGTGCTGCAGCATAAAGAGACAGTCCAAGTCCGATACTTTTACCCGAGCAGTAACATCCAGGTATTTTACCATCATTAACCGAGTGTCGCTGGAGACGATGCTGGAGAAACTGAACACCGTGGATCCCTTGGAATGGGCCCGGTTGCAACGCCCCAACACCAAGTGGACAGTGGACAGTGTGACCAATGTTACGTTCTTCGTGACCAAGCTGACCGACCAACCCATCGGGGGAATGTATTCACCCAGGCACTGATAGATACTCAGAATGCACAAGCAACTATCTGAGGATATGTTGCCTCAACGGTATCCTGGGCTGCCCGATGATGATTAGAATAAACGGTTCAAAGCGAACATGGCCGAAGATGGAACTTTCTGAAATGAAGACTTCTGATTGGACAGGAATACATCTAACGGACAGGAACGAATATGACAGATGCAAATGGTGGCCTCTGATTGGACAAGTCTTCTTGAATTGTAACACCAAGTGGATAGTGGAGATAATGACCAATGTTGCGTTCTTCGTGGTTAAACTGACCACCACCTCCATCGGATGAAAGTATTCACCCATGCACTGATAGATACTCAGATTGCGCAAACAACTATCTGAGGATATGTTGCCTCAACGGTATCCTGGCCTGCCCGACGATGATTAGAATAAACGGTTCAGATGGCACTTTCTGAAATGGAGACTTCTGATTGGACAAGAATACATCTAACGGACAGGAACGAATATGAAACATGCAAATGGTGGCCTCTGATTGGACAAGAATCTTCTTGAATTGTAAATATACCCAACGCGGCTCCCCCAGCGTGGGTATGATGTAACATTGGGGAGAATAAACTATATGAAAAAAGCTTCTTGTTGTTGTTGTTCTCTCATGTGTCATCCTTGTTGTTGTTGCTGTTGTTGTTCTCTCTCTGGTCTATATCATGGCGTTATGTTAAAGTGTTAAGGTGTAACGACGGTCGTTGACGGGCATCACCGCATTTCGAAGAATTAGTGACAATTCCATGGAATATCAGAGCTTCTGAGCTATTTCACCAGGGCGTTGAAGCATTAAGAATAGTGTTGGTGGGCGTTGCTACAAGATGACACCTCACACGGTCCATTTGGACCGCGGATGGTCCATCTCTACACCAAATAACATCCTTCACTGCTAAAAAAGGCCCACTTTCGCTACAACTTGTACTAATGACGTCACCAATGACGTCACAGATGCTATAAATATGCCTGAAATCAGGTCTATACTCCGAGAGCTACAACATGATACCCCCACACGACGCATTCGCAACGCGGATGGTCCATCTCTACACCAAATACCTTCCTGCACTGCCCCAAAAGGCTCACTTTCGCTAATACTCCTACTGATGACGTCATCGATGACGTCACAGATGCTTCGGACATGCCTCAATTCGGAATGTACCCCCCGAGAGCTACAAAATGACACCTCACACGACGCATTCGGACTAAGGATGGTGCATCTCTACACCAAACTCACCCTCACGCACCCACAAAATGTCCGCTTTCGCTACTACTCGTACCGATGACGTCATCAATGACGTCACAGATGACGCGGACACCCCTCAAATCGGAATGTACACCCCGAGAACTACAAGATGACACCTTCCAGGACGCATTCGAACCGTGAAGAGCCCATCTCGACCCCAAATACCTTCATGTACCGCCCGAAAATGTCCACTTTCGCTACTACTCGTACAGATGACGTCACAGATGACGCGAACATCCCTCAAATCGGAATGTACACCCCGAGAACTACAAGATGACACCTTCGAGGACGCATTCGAACCGTGAATAGCACATCTCGATCCCAAATACCTTCATGTACTGCCCGAAAATGTCCACCTTCGCTACTACTCGTACCGATGACGTCACCGATGACGTCACAGATGACGCGGACATCCCTCAAATCGGAATGTACACCCCGAGAACTACAAGATGACACCTTCAAGGACGCATTCGAACCGTGAATAGCCCATCTCGACCCCAAATACCTTCATGTACTGCCCGAAAATGGCCACTTTCGCTACTACTCGTACCGATGACGTCACCGATGACGTCACAGATGACGCGAACAGCCCTCAAATCGGAGTGTACACCCCGAGACTACAAGATGACACCTTTCAGGACGCATTCGAACCCTGATTAGCCTATCTCGACCCCAAATAACTTCCTTCGCTGCCCCAAAATGGCCACTTTACTTACTACAACCAGCTGCGCATGCGCAGATTAACGCGACATGCATTCAAAAACACACCATTCTGACTCTACCCCACACAAACTTCACTTTGACACCTCACACGACCCATTCGAACCGTGATTAGCTCATCTCTAACCCAAACACACCCCTACATAGCACCCAAAATGCCTGCTTTCTATACTACGGCCAGACTGCGCATGCGCAGGCTATTGAACACGGACGAACCATTAGTGTAGTCAAGTGCTCCTCCACGAGAGCTTCAAAATAAGACCTCACTCGACCCCATTGGACCATGAGTGGCCCACCTAGACTCCAACATGTCCACCCCGTATGGGCCTATACACCCATAGCCATGCAGTATGGGCCTATGGGCCTACCCAGGTCTCGGTGACTTTTTTCAAAAATTTCACCGATTCGCTCCGCAACACTTCCTATCGTGTTCTAAATGACGAGACGAGTAAAACGAGACCCCACAACCCTACCGCAAATGTATAGAAGTACGTTTCCCAGGGGGACAAACATTGATCCTATACCCTCAGTATGGGACTATATGGGGTTCGGTGACTTTTTTTCAAAAATTTCACCGATTCGCACGGGGACACCTCCTATCATGTTCTAAATGACGAGACGAGTAAAACGAGACCCCACAACCCTACCGCAAATGCATAGAAGTACGTTTCCCAGGATGGTCCTATACCCCCCATACCCCCTATAGGCATTTCTCACTCGACCCCATCGGTCCACTAGGGGCTCCCCTAGCTCCAAAAAGGCTATTTTCATACCCTTCGGCCACCGCGCATGCGCAGAATGACCCTATTTCAACCCCATACCCAGCCCATCAGATACCCCTTCACGAATGCTTCACATGGATACCTCATACAACTCCATTGGTGCATTAGGGGCTCCCCTAGCTCCCAAAACGTCTATGTCCATACCCTGGGGCCACCGCGCATGCGCAGAATGACGCTAGTTCAATCCCACACACAGCCCATCACATGCCCCTTCACGAATGCTTCACATTCGGCCCACTCGTGGCTCACCTACATCCCAAAACGTCTATGTCCATACACTTTTCCCACAATTCCCTGCCTGCGCATGCGTAGAATGGTGACAACGCTCGAGCCACTAGTCCAGTCACATGCCTCCTCACATAGGCTTCACTTTGATACCTCACTCGACCCCATCGGACCAGTAGTAACTCACCTAGCTCCCAACACGGCTATTTCCACTATCGCGCATGCGCAGAATGACGCTAGTTCAAACCCGCTAGTCCAGTCAGATGCCCCTTCACCTAGGCTTCACTTTGATACCTCGTTCAACTCCATCGGCCCATTAGGGACTCCCCTAGCTCCAAAACGTCTATTTCCATACCCTTGGGCCACCGCGCATGCGCAGAATGACGATATTTCAACCCCACACCCAGCCCATCAAATGCCCCCTCCCCTAAGCTTCACTTTGATACCTCACTCAACTCCATCGGCCCATTAGGGACTCCCCTAGCTCCAAAACGTCTATTTCCATACCCTTGGGCCACCGCGCATGCGCAGAATGACGATATTTCAACCCCACACCCAGCCCATCAAATGCCCCCTCCCCTAAGCTTCACTTGGATACCTCACTCGACCCCATCGGTCCACTAGCGGTCCCTACAGATTGCCGAACACTTTCACGAAAACCCACGGGTTTGGGACTACTTTCGGTCCGCGGAGGCAGACCGCATCACCGCCAGACCGCATCACCGCGGAGAAATACATGCCCCAAGGTCACGCCCCATTCACCCCAACCGGAAGTGACGTCATACCTGCGCACAACATTCCTGCGCACACCCCCCCCAATACCCCCCAATACCGCCACAAAACCTCCCCATTTTTTTTCTCGCGCATGCGCAGTGGGGGGGTTTTCCGTCAATTTACGCTTACCCTACTACTACCGTCGTTGAAGTTCCGGTGTTTCTTACATTTGCCTGGCCTGCTGGACGTTTGATGGTAGATGAATGGGTTTATTTTCTCTTCAAATAGATTTTGTTTTAAACTATATTTCCTTTATATTCATTAATGTTCATGGTTGTTGAAAAGGTTCATGTTCATCTGCCACTGGGTATCGCACAAGCTATGGGGTTTTCGAATCTCTTCACGGTCGCCATGGTCGCGGTACTTAAGTGATCTGTTTGATTAAATATGTGTAGGATGTTGTTTTTGCTGATTGGCTGACATCTACCGCTGTGTTGTTGATCGCGATACAGTGCCCAAGCGTACCAGGGGCTACCCTGGTTTTAGCGAGGATGTTGACACCCTTGCAAGTGGTTTAGAGCCACATAACTAGGTACACACATACTACACCTACTGGATGGTGCCCTGCAAACGTCAGATTCGACAATCAGTAGCTAGCCATCGTCCAAATTGTTTTTCTGTGTGTTCTGCCCTTGTGAGTGGTTTAAAACCGCCACACTTGGTACACATATGATACGAGACAATGCCTACATGATGGTATTCGACATACAGTAGCTAGCCTGAAATGTCCGTATTTATGTCTCTCACAGATAGCGTCCCTTGACACCCTTGCAAGTGGTTTAGAGCCCCCAAACTTGGTACACATATTCTACACCTACAGGATGGTATCATGAAAGCGACAGTAGCTAGCCATCGTTGAAATTGTTTTCCCCTATGTTCTGAGCATTTGGACGATAGCGAGATACTGGCTGTCTCTGTATGTTGTGTGAACATATGTTGTACATGAAGTTAATATGTGCGCACCAGATTCGACAGCCAGTAGCTAACCGTCGTCCAAATTGTTTTCCCTGTATTCTGCCATTGCGAGTGGTTTGGTGCCACCAAGCTTGGTACTCGTATACTACGAGGCAATGCCTATATGATGGTACCAGTTGAGCGTCACATTCGGCTTTCAGTGACTAGCCATTGTCCAAATTGTTTTTTCCTTATGTTCTGAGTATATAAATACGACTAAGTCACCAAACTTGGTACACATAAATACTACGAGACAGTACTTTCATGAAGGTACCATATAAGTTTCTCGCTATCATCCAAATTGTTTTTCCCTATGTTCTGCGTATATAAATATGACTGACCATATGGAACCATTCGATAGTGTAAAGTACAGTGGCTGTACGTAGTATACACATACTAGCTAAATACTAAGCATCAGATCCAACATTCATTAGCATGCCTTTGTCCATGAATAATTACTGTGTCTATTTTCATGAATATTTTGTTCTATTAAAACATCGCATAGCGGTACAGTGCACAATGTAATATATAGCCTACACAGAAAAGCTCTTGTTGGGTATTTGAGCTACGTTAACAGGCAATTTTCCCCATCAAGTAAGGCCTTAGCAAAAGCTTACTTGGCTCAACTGCTAACAGCTTTAAACCTCATAGGGGCCCAAAAACAATGGTCATTTCATTAAGAATAATATAGTTCTCCGTATGTTGTGTGAAATATATTTCTGTTGATCGCCAAAATGATTGGATGTCACAATATACAAATTTGAGCCTCTTTGTTTCAGTTTTACAGAGAGAACATAACGGACACCATGTTATTTTCATTTATTAATAAACTATTACTGGGGAGAAATCTGTGCAGAATTTTGAATTGCAAATTCCATAGAGCGATATCTTGTGCTGAGTACAAGAGTTGGTCATCATATACATGTAGTTACATTTCTACCTAATGTCTACTCTGGACAAACTTCTCTCTCATTATTGTTCAGAGACTGGGACCAGTCCGGTGGAAACCATCACGAAGACCTCTACAAGAACCTTTGGAACATTTCAGCAAGGAACACAGCACAAGAGGATATATGGGAGAGGGCGGTTCTCTTTCATAATTGTTTAGTCTTCCATTCATTCAGGATGTTCCTAAGTAATCTTGAATAATCCATAACGAAGTAAAATTAAACTAAGTTTGAAAGGCACATTTTTATGTGCCTTTCAAACTTAATTTAATTTTATTTCGTTAAAGTTACACAACTCTCGTTGTTCATTTAAAAAATCTTCAAAGGGATTCAAACCTTTGCTGGACCACTGTTGGATAAAAAGGATTGACTTCATAAAATGTGAATTTAAACAGATAGATTCACACTAAAGAGATTATCATCAGTAAATTTAATTTTTCTATCAAAGACTTGCCATGCAGAAAGTACTCCAGATTTCTCTATCTCCTTTCTTAAATTTCCTCGCCAGTTAAAACACTGTATCCAGAGTGGTATGTTACCATAGCGTTTACTACATCTTCACCGTAATGGTACCAAAGCTGTACCAGAGCAGACACACAACCATCGATGGTCTATATGCTACCGTTATGGTGAAGATGTCACTGCTATGGCACCATATCGCTCTGGTCACAATGTTTTCACTGGCAGGGAACTTACATGTGTACGCCTGGTTTCAGCGAGAATGGGTACAGATAAGAGATGATTGATATCATTTAGTTTATCAGAATTTACTTTCGACACATGGGATATTAAAAAAAAAAACATTCGTGATAATGGAAGATTTGTTGAAGAACACTTTTTGATGAAATGAAGCTACATGGTCTGAAAATGAAAAATCATCCATCAGCCAAATTATGATAATTGACATCCGTACAACAATCCATCAAGCTTTCTAAAAAGTAAAAGTAGCCTATATCATCCAGTCCACTCTTGTTATCCTGCTTATTCATGTGATATGGATGCAAGTGAGAGTATCCTTTAGCCCTCTTCTGTTGTTGTAATTGAAAGTATCTGTCAGTCCTCCATGATTGTAAATGCAAGCGAAATTTTAGAGGAAATTGTATTGTTTTGATTGATTAATTAATTACTCTGACTTGCATAATGCACAAGGCTGTTCCGAAGTCACACGTGACCAGTTGACATATCGATTGAACCATTCTTGTGTAACACGGACAGACAACAGTATGCAGCGGCAATGTTATCCAACCTTGAATATGCCTTTCTTACTTTTGCCTCGCTGATTATGTATATTCATGAAAATACAAGGAAAAAAAACTTTTCAATACCACACTGAATCCAGGTGCATCGACTGGCATAACTTCTAATATTAATTCTTCAGTCCTCTCATATTGTTAACGTAAGCGAAAGTATCCTTCGGTTGTCTCATTAACTGCTATTGCAAGATAAAGTATGCTTTACGGCTTTAGTCCTCTTGAATCATGTGAGCGAGTGTCCCTCACTGGATCTCATGTTTGCTCTATTTGTTTGTTTGTGTTGTGGGCACGACTACCATGTATCTAAAATATTATACAATTATTGCATGTTATAGAGTGGGACATCTCGATTTGTCAGCTCGAGACAAGTGATGTACAACAAGCACGCAGCACGAGTTGTACATCAATTGTCGAGAGCTGACAAATCGAGATGTCCCACTCTATAACATGCAATAGTTGTTTTATTATACCGATTGTCATATTTGTATAAAATGGGACTTTATAATCATGTGAATGAGGATGATACAGTGAAATAAGCATATCGTGTTCAACAGTGCGCGGACCGTTGTTGATTTCAAAATGCCATGTCAAGATCAACTGTTCGACCTCGGCTTGTTTGTCGACTCAATCGCATAATTTGGAAGAGTAACGTTCTCGGTGATCTTACATACCTTTTCAAAAGATGTCGGAATTTATTTCATTCAATTCTCAAATCACATTCACCAATTTCTATCACCAACGGGCCGTCGTATACACATCAGGCCAACATATACACATCAGTCTTCCTTTCGGGGAGAAAGGTGGCGCGCACTATGGGAGAATCTAGCTTGGTCCGACAGATGGAACCGTGGAATAACCGTGGAATAAATGTCATGTCCAATGCTCTACCGTAGTACATGACATTTATCCAACGGTGAGGCAAGATATGACTGCATCATCACTGAACATCACGATTTGTAGGATGACACGTGACAGGCTGTAAACAAATGGAAACATTACGAATTTACATGAGATATAATAAATATAAATATCGCATATCATTTCTTACCACACTGGAACGTGATATGTAATAAATCAAATTTAAAATGGGTCTTACTTTAAATTTTATTGATTTCATATTAAAGATAACAGTGTGTGTTCATAACCCATGATCTTCCCTATGGACAGCTATTAAACTTAGCCATATATGAAGTTGTTTGCAGGCACGGCGGAGCCGGGGGTAGGGGGCTACGGGGGCTGAAGCCACCCCAATAATTTGGCCAACTTTTCTAAAAATACTTCAATGAATACGTATTTGTCTGCGTCGCATATCTATCGCATCACAAACTATTTACAACTGTCCAGCATTAGTGGACCAGCCAAAGCTCTATAATTTTTACCGGCATTGTTTAGTAAGTTTTAGGTTCACAAAAGGTTAAATAATGGTAGAGATAAATGATGAATCCTCACACCATGTATGCCACCAATTACTAAGACGAAATGCCGTTAAAAACATATATGACTTCAGCAAAAACAGAGAAAAACACGATCACACACATATATACACACACGAAACAAAAAAATAGACAGAGAAAGATAAAGAACCGATAGAGTGACGCGAAAACACCTATAATCTGTATTGAATGCAGATTTTAACTTCCGATAAGTTATAACCATGAGAGACATCGTTGCTTAATCACATGATTTACAAATTGTGTTCGTAAAATGCTGCTCTAGTACACGCTATAATAGCCAGTCAGTTATGACTGCATGACTACTCCAAAAATCGACCAAATACTCGCTTCCGATTCTCGTTGTTGATGATTCCTTCGCTACATGTTTCACCTTGGTTGATTTAGCGAATGAATGAATGAATGAGTCAACAGCGAGAATCGGTTCATCCCTTTGGACATACAGGAGCATGCAGTGGGCCGAGGTAAGTTTTCACCCCACTTACATAGCGCAAAGTTGAACGTCCGCTGACGGTGGTAGAATTTTCAATATACATGAATCACAAGGAGACAAAAGGCTCTCCAACAAATAGAATTCATCTCTGTGCCAGTGACATGATCGAAGCCTAATGAACCCTTGGATTGAATATATTTGGATTGAAATATATTTAAATTATTTATACTGTCGAACATCCTAACGATGAATATTTTAAAAATGTTTGGAAAACAGGCAACACAAATAGAGTTTACACGGGCGAGAATTTCTTGTTTTATTGCTCGGAAATATGCTAGAACGCCTCTCCGGCCATCTAAGACCCCTGAAGCTTCCGGGGCCTAGGCGGCCCCTGGACCCTCGCCTAATTGTGCTGTGATAGTAGCCCCCCCCCAATCATGAATTGCTTCCGCCGTGCCTGGTTTGCATAATTTGTAAATAACTTTGGAATGTTTTGCCCGGTGAACTTGAACATCTGCCCGATCTTATTGGAGGCACACACGGGAAACTTCGCAAGTATACAGGGCAAATTACAGGAGTCCTTACCATTCTTCAGTTTAGTTTACCGTTAGACTGTTAGATGTGTCGATTCCAAGGGAGGATACGATATCATTACGATTTCTGAGTAGGTAGATCTGATTTCTGAATAATTATCAGAAAGACATGTACATATGGGTATCTTTGTTCAGTTATGGATTATGTCCCTTATATGCGACCTTTTTGATGTGTTCTATACAATAAAATTGAATTGAATTGAAATGAATTGAATTACGGGCCATAACAACAACAACAATTAATCAATACAAAGTAAATTAGACTTCCCCCAGCCGATGTTTTCGGCCAAGCCAATGCGAATTCTCTTAGTTAACACTCTGCAACATGCGTTGGGAGAAAAGTGAGGTCTGCCTCAATCAAGACTTCACAAACCTTGTTGTTGTTGTTGTTGTTCTACTTTACCTGTTAAGGGGATGGACCGGTAACATACTTGGGTCAATAAATATGGCTGACTTTCACCATAGGCTGTTGAGAATTTGCCAATTTCGCCAAAATGCATTCTCACAGGAATGTCAAATTTTCAGGAAATAAATACCACGACACTCTGAATCATGGTAGCAAATTGGAATTCCTCGATACGAAATAATTTTTGATGAACGATAGCTGTGAACATAGCCAATTTGCGGTACACCAGGTGGAAATTAATATACAATTTTACAACGAATAAAATGCTTTCATTCCCAGTAGAAGTGTGTGGGAGTTCATGTTTGTGAACACTATATCAATGTTTGGAAGGAGTATACGATAAACTGATAATGAAAAACAACCTACTTCATACGTCGACCGCCATTTTGGAAAGTTTTGACACGGCCGACAGGAACCAACAACAACGACATGAAATTTGTTTTTAAAATATTTTTCTCCAATGACATCTACATTATCATACATCAATGGAAAGCTTATGGGGTTAGCTGTCTGCATACATACCTGGCTTGAAGGATCTACTATCTGATGTGGTGGAAATGGTGAGAATATCATAGGGTATTGACGACAAATAAACCGAAGACATCGTGCACACATGTGGCGTTAGAATCCAAAATGATTAAAACGCTCCGCAGCGAATACTGCATTGAGTAAACATTGGGTAAAATAGTATCAAGTCACATTGTATGTATTTATCAGTTTATATTCGTGTTTCTATTTTTAAAATTGTGACTATCTTCTTGAGAAAATCAAGAACTATTTTTTTTCGTGTACAAGTCCTACCCGATTATCGACTTCCGGTGGCTATTGTTCTGCAGATGTCAAAACGTGGTGGGACGTTCGAAGAGGAAAACAACATGATTTGGTAAGCTCACGTGTGTTTTTCTGTTTTATGATATACCAGGGACGATGTAGAATATGTTTTTTCAACAGATCAGATACATACATTGTTGGAAATATAGCCTAAAGAAATGTTGGTGCCAGTGCATGACGTCAAAGAAATTAACCCCCTGAGGACCACCATGGCCATGCGTTGTTTGTATACATGTAGTGCATTGTACCATACCACATAACTTTTAACATTTTCGACCGTATGATTTCCCACAATTTATCCCTACAACGCTGACATAGTTGATGAACCCAATGAAAGTAATCTATTTCCAAATTATGAAGAAAACCCATCCACTATTTACTGGGTTTTTCTGATTGTTACCCCTCAACGAATTTTGGCCTAAGCCAGGGGTATTGTCAAGTATGTGCGTGCGTCCGTCCGTATGAATTATGCAGATTCCTGTAATAAAACATGTTTAGGACTACATGTTATTATGTGATGTGACCCAAGCACTTCCATGAACACAAAAATTTAGATTTATTCACACCTTCTGTCATGTAAAAGACAACCATTCTATGTGCATTTCATATAAACATAACAAATTTGCATTTTTCCATTCTTTGCAGGATGAAATAATCACATCAGGGGAAGTAACTGTCAGTGCTGAGGACTTAACTTTGTGATGTATACTGTTGTTGAGAAGGGGTTAATCATGATTTGGCTGGAAGTAGTACTTGGCAGCCATTACTATCAACTGTAGAGTACTGGCCAGAAGTACCTCAATTTCACCTGACTGTATATTTTCATGTGAACTGATTACAACTGTGTTTTCTGCAAATGAGACATAAGTAACCCTTCTTTGAAATATTGTGAAGTAATCTTCTGCAGGAATTCAAAATTAAAGGTGAGTTGTGATGCACACAAAATTGGCTATGTTGAACATTCATTTATACATAGTTATGCTTCAGATAACATTGTTTTCTTGCTGTATGCGTGTTCATCATTATATATAGTCACATAATCTGAACTTTCAAGTTGGTCAACCTGTTATTTTTTCTTTTATTGTAATTTTACCACCAGCGTGTCTAAAATGGCAGCCATCTTGTCTGTTACCGGTCCATCCCCTTAATCCACCCATCTGTATTAGTCCCTGGTGCTGTATAAAGAAAAATCACGAGGCACTATATCCCCAAATGCTGTTCGTTCATTTAAATTTGAGACATTTGGCGGTTGGCGGTGTTCAACCCCTCAATACGTATTCCAATAATACCTTTGACCGAATTTCCAACAATCTGCACAAATTTGCTCGCCGCAACGGATATAGCCGCGCGCTAAACAGTAGCCGAAACTAAAATTAAACCCTATAACTGGAGTGGACACGGATGCCAAAGATATTAATTGTTTCGGACCTGACCTTTCGCCACCCATTCCGGGTTGTTGTTTATTCACTCTTAATTTGATGGGTATTTTCCGGGGGGTGGGGGCAGCGAGCACCTGCCCTCCCATCCCCCCCCCCCACCGTGTAGGGAACCGTCTGAAATTCCAAAATAGTACCCCCGTCCCCCCGTGTTCACATGTGAAACACTGGAATATGCGATCATGTCTCAACTTCTCCATGAAGTTCGCTCTGTCTAATCAACGAACGGCACAATGTCCATCAATAGTTTGTGTTCATAAAGCACTGCAACTTTTCACTTGGGTGGGTGGGTATAGCTGAAAAAATATCATCGGCGAATTATTTTCGAAGCAACGTGGGGGAAATTTCATTGAAGTACGCCGATTTTTTTGATTTTTTTTTTATTATTTTTTATTGATTTTTTTTCAGCTCTTATGGGTCGGTTTTATTGCGAGATATGCTATCCCTTTCAAAGTTCTCAGAAGCGCCAAAGTGCGTTAAATCAAGTCTAAAATTCCAAAAGTTGCCGGGGCCAACCTAATGGTGATGGTAAATGAGCCTGCGAAACGGAGCATGCGCTGTGGGGAGGGTGTTACATTTCACGCTTCGCTAAGTCGAGTTACAATGTTGAGTAGTCCTATTTACTCAGCAATTTACACTTAAACTTGATTTCACAGTTGGTTAACCACTTTACCTCACAAAACTCAACATAGTTCACAGATCCAGTCTATTATGGTGTTTCACACTTTGCCCGGATCTTGTAGTACTAAAGGTTGTGGGTGCCGTCTGTATCTCCCCTCTGGGATGTGCTGGAGAGGAGGGGGAACTCTGGTTTCCCTGGATGAGGCCAAATCTACATCCGCAAAACACGGCCCGAGGTTAGGCGTAATTTCAGGGAAAGGCTCTGCAGTTCTTAGTAGATGACATCTGTTCGTCCGTAGAACGCTGCCTGTTGCTGACTGGACTTTTTAAGACCTAGGACAGGCATGATGTTCAGTTACTATCGCAGGGTTCCACACACCATTTTGCCTAATAGGCCTACGAACACCATCGTTTTATCGTCTGTGTATAAAAATATATCGACAAAAAACCTGAGACGCCCATTCACTCCTGAACGACAGATCAATGAGGGTAGGTCAATAGCTCGGCAGTTATCTCGAAGTCCGCACTGTCCTGAACAGTGTTGTGAATGATTAATTTATCCAATTGTATGGTCAAATATATAACCGTGCATATCTAGTGATGCTTATACAGAATTGTGAGTGAATATCCAAGTGTTTGGTCAAATATACACTAGATGTTCAGCCTTACTACATTTTGGATTTTGAGGCATTCTCCCATATTTAACATACGATTTTGGTACTTGAGCTATTGCCAGAAATCGGCATTGAGAATAGACCTAGGTGTACATTTTCAACTGCTCACTGAAATGCCATATTTCTTAATTTCTCTGATTCATTCGAAAAAATATCTATGTGATTATTTGTATATAGACTGTTATTTAGGGGGATTATTAATCACTTTGTTCTACGGGTGGAAGGTAAAGAAATCCCTCAATCTGAAGAATTCTTTGAATTTATCCATGGCCATGCGCACTGAAGAACAGTGCACATAGAATCCCGATAGAACTAATACAACGAGCTGTATAATCGAGGCATGTCTCATCACCGTCTGCGACTTATAAGACTATATTTATCGCATTTGTGTGTTGCGATTCACAAACGCGACACGCTGCGCAAATGTCCGTTGCACGTCGCGAATCCTAAGTTAATCTATTGGCAGACGGCGGCGAGAACGTGACCCGAACGTTCGTTGCACTTTATGTTTGAAAATTTCCTTCAAATGCGACCCACCAATGTTACCATTCGCGTCGCACGTCGCGGTATGTAAGTCACCGCTCATGTCTCCTGACTATTATTTCCAGAGCAGAACATCCATTTTGTCACAAATTTGAAAATACTCTGAATAATAGTTCTCACTATCAAGCGTACACAGCATGTAGGTATATTCTAGGCATTCTATCGCAGGTGGTAGCAGGAACATAATACATCAGTGGTAAATAAAGCCAAAATTTTGTCGTATTGAGGGTGAAGCTAATTACGTCACGTGGCGTGACATCACGTGACATTGCGATGTCGTCACGGATGACGTCAGGTGACATCACTTACGGGTCTGGAGTCACTTCCGGGCAAAAGGTCATTTCGGAACTAAGTGAAGAATACGCGGCTTTTCGGCACGCAACATTTCGGCACCTTTCTATTACAGGCAAAATTATACTCAAAATTACGATTTTCACATCTTCTTCAAAATATGATTAACATATAAACAGACCATTCTAAAGGTTACCAAGTTGTAAATTCTTCAACCGCGAACATAAGCGAAATTTTAGCAACTTTTTTTTACATATGCAGTTGGTTTAGAAAGGCATGGTGTCATAAAGCAAAACCACAAGTATTGAGGTACATAATGTGATCTGTTTATATGTTAAATATATGTTACAGGAAGAATGTGAACATTTCTATTTTTAGCCTAATTTGGCCTGGAAAGAGAGTGCCGAAATGTCACGTGCCGAAATATCGTACTTTTCACTTGGAGCCGGAATGTCGCGCGCCGAGATATCGCGTGACCGAATGTCGCTTACCATAGTGTCGATTGAGTTTGGGCCGTGGGAGTTTTTGTCCATGGGTGCTTTGTCAGTCGGAGTTTTCCGTGGGGGTTTTGTCCCGAACCCATTGAATCCACCAAAACTTTTAATAATTAAGTTATTATCCAGCCAGACTGAATCATGTGGCCACCTTTATACGGATTTGTAATTATAATATAAATAAAGGCGATTAGTTGTGGACTAAAAAAAAATCATATATCAGCATCAATCTAGAAATAAATGTTGTTATCTCATTTGTTTGTCCCTGACCACGTTGCGACTACACTGTGATGCAATGTTCACACTAGAAAGATAAAAGAAACAAAAAACACACTGTGTTTGATAAACACGAACTTGGGTCAGTTATCATCGCTCGTGGTTACAAATGTATTTAATTGTCATAATGCATAAGCAAAGTCACTCCGAATAAAGTTAACAAACGCATATTGACAGTCTCAATATTTCGACAAAGTTATATTTGTCATCATCGGGAGAAATGTGGCATTTTCATACATAGCTACAGAATAAATACAGTTGCTGAGAAGATAACATGCTGAGCGGTTACAGTGGAAGGGTAATTGGTTAGACAGAGAATACACTAACATTCCCTGACGGGTGTCCGGGCAATCAGGATTAAAAGAACAATGAATGATTACTGACAAATAGCACAACCATAGAAAAACGGTTAACAGTTAAGATAAACAGTTTAGTTTTGTTTTTCTAAACTGTTTATCTTAACTGTCAACCGTTTTGTTAGTTACTTTAATTTCCATTCAGTGATGACACTTTACATTATGCAAAAATTGCTGTAATTAAGAAGCCTAATTTCGAAGAGAATCTAAACTAAAATTAACAACATGCTATTCATATCTATATATTAAATCTCTGCACTTTGATATTCGAACGTATCCCGATAGAATATTCGATTTGTATGACTTTCATATTCAAACAATAAATATCCTTCATACGTAATATGCAAATATATTCTCTGCATTATCCGAAAAGAAAAACACTGAAAGTGTGAACAATAATGCCAAGAGAGACGACTAATAAATAACGACAGAAACAGACAGAACCATTCGTACATGTCATCACAACATATCAGACAATGAAGTCTATATTTAAGACAGGAACACAACTTGGATGGATGGTCCTTTAAACTCATCATCATATTCCCTCGGTTTATTTATCCATAAAAGCAGAAGTTAAGTAAGTTACAAATAACAATCTCGTGTTGCGATTATCGTTAGTTGATCATTCTCAACGAATAACTTCCCACACTTTCCGATTGAGCTGAGGGAATGTGACGGTGGAGCAGGGTTCGGGTATATTCTAGGTTTTAGATTTCTTTGACAGATCACATTCTTTATATATTAAAAAGCCTTTCGCGATATAATAAAAGATATATTATTAGTAAATATAAAAAAATCGATATCACTCAGTTATCTTTACCAAATCTCTACATTATTTAAATAGATGAAATATCCCAAAATGTGAAGTGTTGCTACAAAACATTGGATTTGTGCGCCTGTATTCGCGATATCATCCTTATATAAAATAGCCAGTTAAGTTCTGCTCTGTTTAACAAGAGAATGCAAACTCAACAAAATACAGCAGGAGACAAGTGAGTTGTCCAGTTACCTGTATCAGGAAAATACATTAGAACGGTCGATTTCGTCTTCTATCGGCTAGGATATCCGCTTTTAGTCATGTCAACCATACAGGAGGACGACAATTCCCCTATCGGTTAGACACAACGATAAGATGTAATTTGATCTCCCTGGCTGTACAACTAAATAATTCGTCGTGATGTCCAGGTTAGGATTAGCAAAATTTCGCCAGACAGGATTATGAGCGACCAAATACATCAAACGTCGAGGCAGGGATGACCGAGAAGCTTATTGGGATTTCGGCTCATTCGGACCCACATACGGCTGAGAATGACTTATAATATCTCCAGACTATCTCGGGATTACGATTCCAATGGCGTTTCACTTACCAACGTTAGTCCCTGAGCTACCGATTTTAAATAGATAAATAATAAGTCAAGGAAAGGACGAGATAACCCAACTAAGGCCCGGAAGTTCCAACACTCTGACTTATAGTGTTAAGCGGAATTAGATACGCTAGCTATATATATATAGCTATAGCTCAATGATGAATATATTTACAAGCTTTCAAAAACTATACTGTCTTCATCGTCAGGTGGTGACTTGAGTACCTGTCTTACGTGAAGTGTGATCTTTATGAGGCGCCGTTTGTCACTTTCTGATTTAATCTACTGATTTATAAATATCGGGTATTTAGCAGTCGGATATATAAATATCGGGTATTTAGCAGTCGGATATATAAATTTGCAAAAAAATGAGCGTGAAATAAACACTTAGTTCAGTCAATTTTAAATCCTATATCAGCGAATAAAATCCGAGAAAAAATTATAAATACCTATTTTGGATTTCAAGATATATATATCTCTCGTGTTATTTCTGGGATATAAATTTCTCCACCATATATATATCTATTCCTGATAAAGGATTTCTTATTTATATATCCAAGGTAACGTATCTTACTGATATATAAATATTTAAAAATGTGTAGTTGGGTATATATATATCCATCTTCATCTAACTCCGGATTTACAAATACTGAACTGAGAAAGTCTCATATATATAGCTCTATATAGATATCCCAGTTATAATATGCTAATGAGTTGCGATACGTTTACCGCAAAAATGATGTCACACTAAGCCTCTTCAAGTGTACCAAGGGTCGGCACACGCCGTTCAATCATTCCGCAGATTCTCATGTGCGGTATTGTAAACACACGCTAATTTGTGGGTCATCTGTGAATATTATCGGGCAAATTCATTCAGGTACTTCTTACTTTTAACCAGCGTTATTCGCAGACTGAAGCACAGAATTTATAGAAAGCTATTATTATTAGTATTCATTATGTCTTGCCCACGGATCACAAGGACTTTTGTCACCTGAAACACGAAATAGACAATATGATCTAAACCAACACCAAAACCGACGACGTCATCGGTTTTTGAGACTCCTCAGCATACTATTAGCATACTATAAATGGGATATCTATATATGAGACTTTCTCAGTTCAGTATTTGTAAATCCGGAGTTAGACGAAAACTGGATATATAAATAAGAAATCGTTTGCCAGGAATATATATATATATTGTGGAGGAATTTATATCCCAGAAATAACACAACGAGATATATATATATCTTGAAATCTAATATAGGTATTTATAAATATTTCTCGGATTTTATTCGCTGATATAGGATTTAAAATTGACTAAAGTCGGTGTTTATTTCACGCTCATTTTATGCACATTTATATATCCGACTGCTAAATACCCGATATTTATAAATCAGTAGATTAAATCAGAAAGTGATAAACGGCGCCTCATAGATCTGCTGAGAGCAGTTCACACCGTGTATAGTCCTAGCGCCAATTTGTGAATATATACCATTTTATGGAGATTTTCACAAAAGAATTTCACTCAATCATTACCCATTCTGCTGCTTTTTTTTATCAAATTTTGAAAATTATGTCACTAAACATAATTCCATTAATTGCGAAGAAAACTCGCCCTGGAAATTACTAAAAGTGTTCTTCTGGGTACATTTTCTGAAATCTTTGTTTAATAAACCCAACATCAAGCAAGATATACATACAAAATAAATAGTTTTTACCTCCGTCGATTAGACGGAGGTCTAGGAATGCAACGTGAAATCTCCCGCTAAATAATTGTCGTACCAACCCACGATTCATGTGATTTCCAATAGGGTTTACCATGGTTCCCGACGAAATTTTGAGGCATCCTTTTTGGACAAAAACGAAATAATGGGGAACCCTCACTGCACTGCATTTCAATGGGCACTGCTTCTGTAGTCGGGTTCCACTCCCATCCTGCTTCGCGAGTTACACGTAATGTTGGCCGCTTTCATCGGGAGACATGGCGGCTCTCTAGCTTGTAGAGATGGAGAATGCGATTTCCCCCCGTTTTTCTTGTAAGTTTATTGCTGCCATTTCATGTCATTACAACACAATGATTCCTAGTACACCACCCGTCATTTCAATATGTCGTAAAGTATTTTTCGGCGGATGACTTATGTCGAAGCCAACCAAATGGTTCAAGTTGTTGTTGTTGCATATCAAATGCACGGGAGGTCTTCATGTCATGCACGCAATAACTGAAAGACAACAGCACAATTTTATTCTGAATTGCTGCTGAAACAAAGGAATGTCTACATGCCACATGTAGGCCTACATTATTGAGATTTTTGACTGATAGCAGACACTATCACTAGATGAAAGAAGGAGACCATGATATACATTTCAGGTTTTACCGATGTCAAATGACTTGAACAGAAGACAATGAGACAAAAAGAAAATCAATAAATGTCAATAAATAATAAATTACACAGACAATTTGCTTGTCTTTGCAAGGGGGACATCAGACACACTGACAACACAAGACCATTCATTCAAATTTCGCCCTCCATTGGGGAGACAGAAATATTCCTCAAACCCAGTATAGTAGTATACAAAGAGTAAAACGATAGGATAGCGCCTCACTGCGCATGCGCAGAACAAAAAATGGGGAGGTTTTGGGGGTGTATTGGGGCGTGATGAGACGAAATGGGGCGTGGCCTGAGTGGATATGTGTGTGGGTGGGTTCAAAATGGCGGACTGTAAGTAGCCGCCATTTTGAACCCACCCACTCACCCCGTGCAATTTTTTTTTCAAAATGGCGGCTACTTACAGTCCGCCATTTTGAACCCACCCACACACCAAAGGTCAATGAGTGCATATTTCCGGCAGAAAAAAAAAAAGTTCCGGCAAAAAAAAAAAAAAAAATGTATTCATGCGCGGTGATGCGGTTTGGCCGGGGTTTTGGCGGGGATTCGGTCTCGGGAAAAAGCTTCCGCGGAGAAAAAGTAGTCCCTAGATAAAATGGTCCGATTGGGTCGAGTGAGGTATCAAAGTGAAGCTTATGTGAAGGGGCATCTAATGGGCTGGGTGTGGGTTGAACTATCGGCCTTCTGCGCATGCGCGGTGGCCGAAGGGTATGAAAATAGCCGTGTTGGAGCTAGGGAAGCCCCTAAGGGTCCGATGGGGTCGAGTGAGGTATCAAAGTGAAGCTTATGTGAAGGGGCATCTAATGGGCTGGGTGTGGGGTTGAACTATCGGCATTCTGCGCATGCGCGGTGGCCGAAGGGTATGGAAATAGACGTTTTGGAGCTAGGGGAGCCCCAAATGGACCAATGGGGTCGAGTGAGGTATCGATGTGAAGCATTCGTGAAGGGGCATCTGATGGGCTGGGTGTGGGGTTGAACTATCGGCATTCTACGCATGCGCGGTGGCCCAAGGGTATGGAAATAGACGTTTTGGAGCTAGGGGAGCCCCTAGTTGACCGATGGGGTCGAGTGAGGTATCAAAGTGAAGCATTCATGAAGGGTCATCTGATGGGCTGGGCGCGGGGTTGAACTATCGGCATTCGGCGCATGCGCGGAGGCCCAAGGGTATGGAAATAGACGTTTTGGAGCTAGGGAAGCCCCTAATGGACCAATGGGGTCGAGTGAGGTATCGATGTGAAGCATTCGTGAAGGAGCATCTGATGGGCTGGATGTGGGGTTGAAATATCGGCATTCTGCGCATGCGCGGTGACCCAAGGGTATGGAAATAGACGTTTTGGAGCTAGGGCAGCCCCTAATGGTCCAATGGGGTCGAGTGAGGTATCAAAGTGAAGCATTCGTGAAGGGGCATCTGATGGACTGGGTCTTCTGCGCATGCGCGGTGGCCCAAGGGCATGAAAATAGCCTTTTTGGAGCTAGGGGAGCCCCTAATGGTCCAATGGGATCGAGTGAGGTATCAAAGTGAAGCATTCATGAAGGGGCATCTGATGGACTGGGAGTGGGGTTGAATTAGGGTCATTCTGCGCATGCGCGGTGGCCCAAGGGTATGAAAATAGACGTTTTGGCATCTAGGGGAGCCCCTAATGGTCGAATGGGGTCGAGTGAGGTATCAACGTGAAGCCTAGGTGAAGGGGTATTTGATGGCTGGGTAGCTGCATGTAAAATTTTTCCTGAAAAAAAAAATACGGAACACGGACTTTATCGAAAAACCTGGAAAAATGCCTATATGGGGTATGAGGGGTATATAGGTCGCCGGGCTTAACGGGGCTTGTCTATCAACAGAGTTATCTTTCCCTAGTTCCAGGGTGGGTGTATGTAAAAATTTTCCTGAAAAAATACGGAATACGGACTTTATCCT
Organism: Hanleya hanleyi; assembly: GCA_036873755.1. NCBI lineage: Eukaryota > Metazoa > Mollusca > Polyplacophora > Lepidopleurida > Hanleyidae > Hanleya > Hanleya hanleyi. Next base: position 2,150 of record JAVTVY010047576.1, on the reverse strand, counting down.
AAATTACGGAAAATGCCTATATGGGGTATGGGAGGTATAGGACCATCCTGGGAAACGTACTTCTATACATTTGCGGTAGGGTTGTGAGGTCTCGTTTTACTCGTCTCGTCATTTAGAACATGATAGGAAGTGTCCCCGTGCGAATCGGTGAAATTTTGAAAAAAGTCACCGAGCCCCATATAGTCCCATACTGGGGTATAGGTTCAATGTTTATCCCCCTGGGAAACGTACTTCTATACATTTGCGGTAGGGTTGTGGGGTCTCGTTTTACTCGTCTCGTCATTTAGAACATGATAGGAAGTGTCCCCGTGCGAATCGGTGAAATTTTTGAAAAAGTCACCGAACCCCATATAGTCCCATACTGAGGGTATAGGATCAATGTTTGTCCCCCTGGGAAACGTACTTCTATGCATTTGCGGTAGGGTTGTGGGGTCTCGTTTTACTCGTCTCGTCATTTAGAACATGATAGGAAGTGTCCCCGTGCGAATCGGTGAAATTTTTGAAAAAGTACGATATAGCCTCATATAGTCCCATACTGAGGGTATAGGATCGATGTTTGTCCCCCTGGGAAACGCACTTCTATACATTTGCGGTAGGGTTGTGGGGTCTCGTTTTACTCGTCTCGTCATTTAGAACATGATAGGAAGTGTCCCCGTGCGAATCGGTGAAATTTTTGAAAAAAAGTCACCGAACCCCATATAGTCCCATACTGAGGGTATAGGATCAATGTTTGTCCCCCTGGGAAACGTACTTCTATACATTTGCGGTAGGGTTGTGGGGTCTCGTTTTACTCGTCTCGTCATTTAGAACACGATAGGAAGTGTTGCGGAGCGAATCGGTGAAATTTTTGAAAAAAGTCACCGAGGCCTGGGTAGGCCCATAGGCCTATACTGCATGGCTATGGGTGCATAGGCCCATACGGGGTGGACATGTTGAGTCTAGTGGGCCACCATGGTCCAATGGGGTCGAGTGAGGTCTTATTTTGAAGCCTGTGGAGGAGCACTCTCGATCACACTAATGGTCTGTCCGTGTTCAATAGTCTGCGCATGCGCAGTCTGGCTGTGTAAGTACAGAAAACAGGTATTTGGTGCTATGTAGGGGTGTGTTTGGGTTAGAGATGAGCTAATCACGGTTCGAATGGGTCGTGTGAGGTGTCAAAGGAAGCTTGTGTGGGGTAGAGTCAGAATGGTGTGTTTTTAAGTGCAAGTCGCGTCAACCTGCGCATGCGCAGTTGTTGTAGTAAGTAAAGTGGCCATTTTGGGGCAGCGAAGGAAGTTATTTGGGGTCGAGATGGGCTAATCACGGTTCGAATGCGTCCTGAAAGGTGTCATCTTGTAGTTCTCGGGGTGTACACTCCGATTTGAGGGATGTTCGCGTCATCTGTGACGTCATCGGTGACGTCATCGGTACGAGTAGTAGCGAAAGTAGCCATTTTCGGGCAGTACCTGAAGGTATTTGGGGTCGAGATGGGCTATTCACGGTTCGAATGCGTCCTGGAAGGTGTCATCTTGTAGTTCTCGGGGTGTACATTCCGATTTGAGGGATGTCCGCGTCATCTGTGACATCATCGGTGACGTCATCGGTAATGAGCAGGAAGTGAAAGTGGGCATTTTCGGGGCAGCAAGCTGAAGGTATATTTGGGGTCGAGATGGGCTATTCACGGTTCGAATGCGTCCTGGAAGGTGTCATCTTGTAGTTCTCGGTGTACATTCCGATTTGAGGGATGTTCGCGTCATCTGTGACGTCATCGGTGACGTCATCGGTACGAGTAGTAGCGAAAGTGGCCATTTTCGGGCAGTACATGAAGGTATTTGGGGTCGAGATTGGCTATTCACGGTTCGAATGCGTCCTGGAAGGTGTCATCTTGTAGTTCTCGTGGTGTACATTCCGATTTGAGGGATGTCCGCGTCATCTGTGACGCCATTGATGACGTCATCGGTACGAGTAGTAGCGAAAGTGGACATTTTGTGGGTGCGTGGGGGTGAGTTTGGTGTAGATAGGGACTATCCTTAGTCGAACGGGCGGCCGGGTGAGGTGTTGGCCTGGCCTCAAAGACCTGAATTGAGGCATGTCCGAAGCATCTGTGACGTCATCGATGACGTCATCAGTAGGAGTATTAAAGGAAAGTGAGCCTTTGGGGCAGTGCAGGA